>BGZK01004279.1:0-14971 GCA_005406025.1 Eumeta japonica | reverse complement strand
CATCTGTCGTAGGGTGGTATTCATTCAAGGTTTTCCTTTCATTCAAGTATAGAAATACCCATCCCTTCTTGTACGTGAAGTTTAAAGATTTAACGACCTGAAATGACCTTTGATCAGAAAAAAAATTTAAGCAAAGTTCACAGGACAAATATGTCAAAATTCCAGATAATTATAGTATCCATAAATTTATAGAAAAAAAGTGGAGATGTCATATATTTTTCAATTTCTCAAGTTGCATATTACTAATAAATCTTCGCAGGTCATTGTCAAATTTTATATCCTAAGTACGAAATATTACGTACAACAATCTGGCTTGCCTTCCAACTGCTTTTTAAAGCCATTTGTGTAAGTGAATACAAAGGTGTGTGAAAAATCTAAATTAACAGATTGATTTTAAGGCGACGTCCAGATACACAAAAGCATGAAACATGTTTTGGGGTCAATAAGTTGCCGTTGTCGTTGAACAAAACCTGAAGAAAAGCCAAATATTTTCGACAGCAAAAGTTTGTCTAAGACCTTTTGACAATGACATGTTGGACAGCCATAAAGGAAAAAATATAGGTACGTGTTAAAAACTTTCTCTCTCTCTCTCAAAGTTTTCCCAAAAGGCGAGGCAATATATTACGCATTATCGTCACAATATTGGCCCCTACGAACTGTAATGGGTGTTCGATTGGTCACGTCAAGGGCTATTATATACTTTTCGGCAGTGGTTGATGTCCCAATTGTCAGTGCCCTAGATATAAGGATAAAAAATGAGAATATTGTTTTAATCTTCGCTATGTTCGATAAAAAGAGGCCATTGAAACTACAATTTTCTGTACAACTTTTACTCAGTATAATACTTTCAACCGTTTTAAAAATAAACAAAATATCTCTAAATAGGAATAAGAAAGACAAGAGATATACAATAGTTCTTATTTGTCATTATGTTACTAAATCTGTGAATGGATATTTATTATTTATTTATTTCTAGTAGTTCGTTCATTATTAAAATTAAGAATAATTGAAGAATTTATTCATTATTGTGCACAAATTACATTTAAAAGATTAATTGTTTTATTTTACTAACATATTATTAATTTCTTTCTTCGATATATTTAATATATCTTTAGATCTAGAAATGCTGAGTAAAAAAATTTTACATGCTCATTGTCAAAGTAGGATAATAAAAATCAATACAAGAAAGTCTAATCATTTTTTTTAACAGAAAGCACAGTATTCCACTCTACGATCTTTGCATATCTCTTGCTGAATTGACGTCCACCAATCCTTTCATGTAAGCTCAGCGGTTTCAGGCCCTTAAGATTTGGTGCTTCTTTAATAAGTCGCCGATTTGGCGTGAATAAAATTTTATAAGACGCCCTTTAAATACTAGATGCACCAAAACACACATTAATATTTTATTAAGAAACGATGTTTGAATAACCTAACCATTGAAGAATCAAAAGGGAAAACGCAAAATGTACAAAGCGTAGTCCACTATTCAAATTAATTTTGAAAAAGTATAAAATGAATTGAATAAAAAAAAAGTTTTCTTATTTAACCATGCAGTTTTCTTGCAAAGTTCACCTCCGCTCTCAGATTAGTTATTTATTTTTGGGCATCAGATGATGGAAATCCAAAGGGCGACATTGAAAAAGTATGCTATCTGCAATTTCTGCGCTCCAATTCATCTTGCAGTTTTGGTAGCGCAGTAAAATATTGTTTTTTTTTTTTTTGTATTGACTGTCATTGCTTTCGGAACATTTCTGCGAATATCGGAAACGGTAGAAGACAGAAATTGCAGAAATACAATACAGAAACAGAAAAACGCTGATATTATAAAATGATATTCATAAAAATCATGACAGCAAATTTGTAATCCAATATCAGGCAGGACCCTCAGGTTTAGTGCTTTAGTACCTCGTTTAATTATATAAAAGAGGGACTAAAACCGTACCTCATTATTGATGTACTGAAGTTTAGAAAGAGGTAATAAATTTCATATGTGTTTCTTTAGTTCGTTTATACTTTATTCAAAAAAAATTCTTTGATCACAACTGTGCAGCTTGAATTCTGGAATCGGATTTAAATAACTTGTTTTTCCATGTAGATTTTATTTATTTTATGAGTCTGTCGTTTAGATACTTATTTTTTAAAAGTTTCTTATTCAAATGAAATATCAAGAAATGAATCTTCGCATTTTTCGACATTACTACAGCTTTGAAAATAAATAAAAAACTTTCCGAAAATAATTTTCCACTGATATACTACACCAAATGACTTTAAAACGTATTTATTTGTGGTATTTCATACGATATCTATCCTCGAGGTTTCGCAATATACATTAAAATTCGCGTATGTTGACGAGCATTTATGTTAAAACCGTGTTTTCTGGATATTTAGTAATATCGTAGCCGCTTTTAGTGCGCTATCGATACTTTATTGTAACAATTTAAAATACAATGAATTATCTATATTTTCAGTAATGACAATATATACACTAAACTATTTTTTTAACATACCTCATTTTCATAACATCTCGAATAACGAATTGAGTTAATTAATTTTTAGTAGTTTTGTAAAACTTGGAAATCTATGATTTCTTGTGAGAACACTTATTCACAATTATGTCGCTTTTCTACGGTACATAATGTATCTGAAAATGACAAAAAAATCTAACCATAGAAAAATATCGGCACGTTGATATTCATAATTAATACTTCTTAAAGCGCTTCACGTAATTTATTCCAATCCAATCCTCAATACAGGACCCTTCGTTCTTTTTATATTACACTGTGCAAGTGGTTGCGTAACATTGCGGTGAGCTTGCAAACGCCTATTGTGACCCAAATGATTATTATGTGATAATTAGATTCCGGGCTGTGGATAGGGTCTTTGCAACGTATAAGTTTTACGGTTAATTAGACCCTGTGTGGTGTATAATAATAACTGGATAATTCTGGGCGTACTCAAAATCAGGGCTAGATAGGATAACGCGTATTAGTTTTCAGATATAGAAGAGAGACTTCGATTTTCTTTCAAGAGGAGTATTACGCCTCTTAGATGATAAAATTGTTGCCTAAAATAGGATTACAAAGATCACCAAGTAAATGCTGCTAAACATAATCTGTAATTTATGTAAGTTATTAAAAATAAGTATTTTCTTTAATGTGGCATTTTTATGTAAGATATCCTACAAACAGACCTAAGAAAGGATAAAAGTAGATACATAAATATATTCAACTACACCTTGCGTAGTTTTTCAAATTAATTAATAAATTTGAAGTAAAACTTTTCATCGTCAAAGTTTGTACTGTGCCACGAAAAATATTTTTAGAATAGTTTTTAACAAGAGTTACTGACTGATTTTACTGGGTTATAAACTTGATTATTTAAAAAGATCATTAAAATTAAAATATTTTCTATAACTTGAAAATGGTTGCACAATAAGAAAATTTTTATACTTTGCACGATTTCAACTTCTATTCGAAGAATTATTTGAAAGACTTTCAATGACATACAAAGGCAAAAGAGCCTCTAAAGAGAAGGTACATCGCTGGTCAAATGAACTTAAGCGCAGACGACTAACTTTGGCGGACGAAGAAAGAAGCGACCGGTCTTTATCGGCTGTTAGAGAAGAAAATGTGCTGGCAGTGAAAAATTTAATTCAGAATAAGAGAATTATACACAAAGATGTTCAGCATGTACGAGGGCTGCTATTTATGTGTCCGAAACATCAAAAAGAAACAAATATATATTATTTAATATGGTACTACTGGTTTTCAAAATATTCGCTATAATGATTGATGCGCTTTTGCATATTCTGAAATCAATTTTCCTAGCGCTTTTTCCATTTTGATTGAGGTATCTCCAAAACATGTATTTTGAACGCATTAACAGAAATTTCATGTAATATATGTAAGCTCGCCATGCTTATTCTCAGGGACGCCTCTATCTTGCGATATATAACATGACGATCTTGCATTATTAGTTACCGCACAGCATTAATATTTTGTGGTGTAACCCATTTAGGGCAACCTTCTTTTAATTCGTCCGTGAGCACAGACCGTTCACGAATAGACTCACTTAATCAGTGATACACGGTGGTTTTTGATGGTGCTTCATCCCCAAAAGACGAAGTGAGTTGATCGATGCACTGTTTTTGAGTTAGTCCACGCCAATAATCGTAATATATCATCGCACGAAAATTTTCACGTGTTAAATCAATAGAGAAAAAGACACAATTTTCAAAATGACGCCACAATGGTCAATTGATATGAAACAAACTGCATTCTCCAGCCAAGGAGTTCCATTTTTAAATGTTTTAATTAATTTTTAAATGTTGTTCTGTATGTGGCCAGTTCCGAAATCATAAATAGCAGCCCTCGTACTGCATATTGGTTTGAATAGTGTGCATGAAATCCTATAAGTGCATTTTGGCGCAAGGAAATTAATGCACACTGACGCACAGTGGAAGGCAGGCTCAGATGAAAGTTCGTGTAGAATAGTGCCGTGACATGAAGGCAAAGTGTAAAACAAGCTTGTTTCGATGCGTTTACAATATCATTACAGCCTATGATTCAGAAATGAACCTGTTTCTTGTTATATATTTTGTCAAATATTCGCCAAAAGATTTTACTCTTGTGAACAGGATGTTGGCAAACGTCGGCCCCCGTGAGCTACCGCTTCACCACGACAAAGGGTCCGCGCACTCGGTGTTAGGGCTTTTAAAGGACAATAAACATATCAAATTTATATCACCTCTCTTGTTGTGCCGATTTAGTACAACTTGTTTTTTTCTCACAAAAAGAAACAATTATCAAGGAATAATAGTTTCCACAGTCAGAAAATGTATCGGTTGCATTTGAGAATGAGGTTGAATAAGTTTTCGAAGGAGATCGGAAAAAGTGCTTTCAAAATTTTATTTATACGTTTAGAACTTTGTGTAGATCTTAATGGAAAATATAAAAATATGATAAACTGTAGTACATTTTTTATAGTATCGCAAAACATTTTCATTTTCCCGATGTAAAGCTAAGTCAAATGCCTCCCGTACAAAATTTTCTTTATTGACGTTATATTGTAATAAAATTGCATATAATAAGCTGTCTAACAAAAAAAATGTAAATTGACTATTTTTAATGAGATACACAACACAAAAATTGACACGTGTGCCGAACCTCAATTATGCTAACTTAAAACGATGAAGCCTGCAACGTCGTGACGTAATTTTACAAACTCACACACATATAATGTTGAACAGACATCACTTGAAAAAGGGTCAAAATAGATTCTTGGACTGAAAACAGACTCTCCAATTTTTGAAAATTTCTTATTTTTCAGAGCAGAAAGTCATAAGTGTCTTTTTAACGCAATTAGGAATATATATCCGTATATTAATTGCTTGAAATTAAAAAATGTCAACTATAATTGTTGCAATCGGCTCAGTAGCTTTTAAGAATAGAGTGCTTAAATAAACAAATTCTACCGCATATCATATTTATTTAATCGTGTATTTCAAAGAGTAACGAACGAAGCGATAATGAGGACCTTCCGCGAAGTGTCTGCTTACGCGGCGAAGGCAAATGCCGAGCAAAGCGTCGGCTTTCCAGAACAATGTATGTAACCGCGTACTTCATTTTTGTTGAGTTATAAAACTTCCAAGTACTTGGTGCCGAACACTTCACTTTCCACATAGCTGCGGTAATGAGAAGACATAATCGGAGCGCCTTCGATTATTTTTTCATTTTGATTCTCCGTTCAATTTAATTAAGTGAAATACTCAATACACAAGAGAATACGGAAAAAACAGAAGATTGTGGCTTAGGAAGACGTTTTCAATTTTAATACAAGTGCGTCTGGATGAAAAAATTTTTGAATTTGAGTATAAAATATTAATTAATCGTGAAAATACATCGGGCTTTTGAAATTTTTTAAACTTTTAAATTTTTATATTAAAAATAGTAATCGGTTAGTCAATTTTATGCTTGTTCGCGTTTTCAAATAATACAGTGTTCAAAGCTTCAGCATACAAAGGGGTTCAATCGAACAGTGGATTGTGTATATTTTTTGTAGATAGTAATACTAATTTACTTATTGAATACGCTTCAGTAGTCCAAAAACATTTGAGAAGTGTATTGACAAGAAAGAAAAAGGACAGATTTTGGCGAATCATCGTGGAAAGTGTCTAATCGGGCGTCCAAATTTCGACAAGCAGCTGTGAAAAGGGTGAGTGTTTACTTAGCAAAATGAAGGGGCAAATTTGTTGAGTACCTTTCCTTTAATACTGTTTTATTACTAAAATAATATTATTATTGTAAGAATTTAATATTAAAGTGTGTGTATTTTTATATCCGTTGTAATGTCATGCTTTGAGGAGTTTTACAATGATTTTACAAACCTGTACGGAAAGTATATTTAATAGTATTTTTATACTATAAATAAACGTTTTTATACTATAAATAAATAAAAATTATTAAAATTTAAGTTTTATACCCGACTGCGGCGAATCCCAATACAAGGATTATGTATTTGCTTTGTATATATGTATGTCCTTTCTTATTTTCTCTCAAAGTTTTTAAACTTATAAACCAATTTTGATAAGCTTAACGTCGTTAGATCTGTTCTAGTGGCGCGAGTTAACTGAATATAAAAAAAAAAGAAATGGCAGTAGACATGAAAAAAACTCCATTTTGTATTTTGTGGCGTACCATTGAATAGGTCTTTTAAAATGTAGGCGATTTTATAGCAATAACCTCTGTTAAAGGATATCACAAGCTGATTGTTATAATATTATATAACAATTTATTAGTAAAAATGTATTGAAAAGAAATTTATCAAGATTATTATATCGAGACCTCGATGCAACGACGAGAAAGGAATCCTAGCACAGTGTTAAATAGGAATTAAAAAGCCGATTGCGCAAAAGTAGACTAAAAAGGTGGAAACAAATATTCAATTAAATATGACAAATATTTACTATCGAAGGCTTAAGATTCATGTTTTCTTACTTGCTGCGACCCTTGATGACGAACGTCGAACTGAGCTTCACAGACAGGCACCTATGTCTCGCTATGGGGTTTCCGTTTTAACCATTCTTAGGTACAAAGCTCTAAGTGCACCTTCACTGTGACCAGCAACGCAGTAGTTTTCCCATTAAGCATTTATAAAGATTAAGTAATTAGGGCAATTCGGTTTAGGTATACAAAAACTATAAATCTGTGCTATGTTTGACGAGGGGAATATAGTATATGGAATTGAACATTGGAATGCTGTAAATTAAGTGTGCAAATTAAAACTAAAAAAGTACATAAAAAAATTAATGATGCTATGAACATCGACTATTTATGGACATGAATAATTTTTAATTTCATTGTGCCTCTGTCAATCTGTGTGTATATGTTGTCTTTATGCATACCAAACACTATTTAACTGCTGCACGAAGGAGCAAAAATATGAGTAGACTAGCTGCGCTCCGCGGTTTCACCCGCGTGGTGATGGAAAATTGTGATAATGACAATAGAAAGCGTTTTATTTTTTTGTCAATTTTTCAATGATTATCTATTACTTTGCTATTCGGGACGGAGACAAATCCAACAAAAAAATTGAAAATCAGTCCAGCTTATTCTCCAGTTATAAGTGGTCGAACAATTATATCGTGTAATGTATGTAAATTGGAACTAAGTATTTTTTATGATGATCTTACTAATGTGTATTATAGGTATTATAAACGCTATAGTTTGTAGGCATAGATAGGTACGGAAGTATATGATGATTGATGGTAATGCAAAAGTTATAGGTGGCTACTGCAATATACTCCTATAAACTATGTTATACGATTTATTTTGGTCGGAATAAACATGCAGATTTTGCGATTTAGAAACGCGTGAGCAAGCCACATAGAGCTGGCTGGGAAAACATTGCGTGCTCAAATGTATGCCTGCTACCTTTATGGTCTGACCCTGCTGCCGGACCGCCCATAATATCGCGCACTCGCTTGTCTATCGTCATAACTATTCAAATATTTGTCCAAATGATGTAGTGTAAAAGACAAAGTTTATCTACTTTAAACACCAGATGCGATAAAAGTATTTATTTTGATATAAGGATCAATTTGTTACTACCAAATGTGCGTTAGAAATAAATTATCAATTATTATTGTATTTATGGTTCACTATTTTGGCGATAATGGCTATACATAAAAGATAGATATATGCTGTCGCGGGCTTTTTGTAGGACTATTTAAGATAAACATTTCCATTATACATTATATAATGTAATTCCAACGGTTTTGCGGCGCACGCCAGAATAGCTCGCAGATGACAGATTTTTCCTACTTACTTGACACTTATCGTTATATTTTGATAATGACCACTATATCTTTATAAATTATAGCCTATGTGTTATTCTGATGTGTGCTATATATTATTGTACAGTGTCATCGAAATCCATTCAGTAGTTTTTTGTGAAAGAGCAACAAACATCCATACTTACAAACTTTCGCGTTTATAATATTAGTATAGATGAAAATATTATTATTCTGGTAATTTCTGAGGCCTTTGTGGGCAAAGGATATAAAATATACAATGCTGCTCGATTATACACGGCGACAAGAACGTAACTAATGGTTAATCTATTAGATATAGTAAACTGTCTCCGTTTTCGCTCTCCTTCCTAATAAATGCACGTATTTGCAAAACCTTGTACGAAAATTGCCAAACATACTAACCATGGTGACAAAGTTATTCTGTTACTTCCGGAAATAAATTATTATCGTACAAATTTTAACTGCAATCCCTTCAGCGCTTGTTAAGGCATAGTTAAATGAATCGTACGATGTGATAATTAGATACAATAATGTAATAATAGATAAAATTTGGCATAGTTATTCTTTTCGGGACATAGACTAAAAATAATAATATTTTATGTATACGCCGACGGAGCTGCTAGTTTCTGTTGATGTGTCAGCATCTTATAACTAATTGTGAAAAGTTGATATTGGCTTCAGATTTAGCTTCATGATCATAACATTAATTTTACCTTCAGTTGTTGCAAATGAAGGAAATCTCTCGCCCTTAAGAAAATTCGTTCATTTGCAACAACGACGATCCCTTCATCATCACCGAGATCGATATGACAACATTTGCATTTTATCGAACTTGTTGAGTTAGTGGTTACAAATATCAACAAGTTACGAATATTATATTTGTTATGACTGGGCCGGTAAGGAATAACCTTTAAAATTTCCGATTGAATGTTTTTCTTACATTACGCATTATGTATTTCGACGTAGTGCATTCTAAAATGGCCGCCCATATTTATATTCATACAATGAAAACGGTTTTTCTTTGCCCGAGCATCAGTTATAAAAAAAGTTTAAAAAAGTAATGTACCGTCTTTGGACTTTGACGATTTGCCGCGGTACGTTTTGTAGATGGTTTTGGGCTATTTATTTTTTTTATTACATACGCACTTTATCATATTTTAAGTTTACATTCATAATCTTAAGATGCAGCGTAGCAGGCGAGTGATGACGTATTGAATAGAATTTCAAATATATGCAACAAATTTCAAAAGATTTATAGAAAAAATATATTTTTATTTTTCAAGGTTATTTCGTAAATACTACTATTTTAACTGACAAGTTATAAGAATTTTTTGGTGACACACAAATTCCTCATCAACATAGTTCACATTTATTGTTAAATAGCTCTACTAAGCAACAGTTAGTGACACAATTTTTCCTTACAAATATTGCGATATTTTTGCTATAAAAAGAATAAAACTTGTTATTATTTTCAAATTCCTGGAAAATTTTCGTCCGAGTATCATTTCGATAAATATAGAACTCATGGAAAATAAAATAATTTTATATTTCAAACCATCGCGTTAGTTTGGCACATACATACTTTTGACTACTTTATTAAAAAAAAAAAAAGATCTTAGCCAAACAAAGTTTAATTTAAAGAAAGAGTGAGTATAAAGTTTATAGCTCGGTATAAATTGATACAGATTGTTTTAGGTGACGAAGAACAGCTTCCAAACGAACAGTGTAGCGAAGTGTCTTGATAAACAACCCTCAATGTCGCAATTATGTTAAGCAGTATTAGATTTTCGCGTATAGATTTAAGGAAGATAAAAGGAAAACAATTTTTTCTATTCATACCATTTAATTTCACAACGTTTTCTTCGTAAAGGTTTATTCTTTTCCAAACACAAGTAATAGCGATCTTGTAACAACAAGGTTAACATAAATATAGAAAAACGAATACAAATTACCTGGGTTTTGATCTCGTGCCACAAAAGAGAAACAGTAAAATATATCTGAAATCCATGAAGAGTCACGCATCGTACTATAGAAATTGCAACTTTACGACGTCAGTACTAGAAACGATTGTCGGAAACCATATCCAGCGGCTTAACGCGACGCAAAAGTACGAAAGTTAAGTTCAAATGTGGTTATATACGACGCTCACTATCGCAGTTGACTATATAACTATACATGTTTGAAATTTATAAAATACACTGTAATTGTTATCATAATTTTAGCTAAAGGTCTATTTCGTGTTCTATCTCTCATTATCTACGGTATGTCAACTATCTGTCGATGTCACTTAAGGTGTTTATTTTAAGAGTTTTTTTTTAAGCTAAGTTTCTTAACACGGCTTGTGGGAGGTGTGTTGGCAGGAATCTTCATGTAATATAAGTCACTTTTATATGCATACGCTTATAAAAATGATCTGAAATCAATGATTGTAGACATTACATAATTATATAGCTTGATGAACTTAGTAAAGTTTTTAATGAAAAAAAAAGATGGACCTGTTTAGTACTTTTATACATATAAGTTGTATATAAAAATATTTAGTATTTTTTTATGTCACTTATAATTAACTACTTTATATGTATTATATCCAGTTTTAAGTAAATTAATATTATTCTTAAAACATTATTTTGTGTTTCTCGTTTAATTACTCTCAAAAGTTGTTGATTTATTTCAGTTGTTATTTAATACAACATAATATAAAGCGAAAGGAACTTCATTCCGATCAGATGTCCAACGACACTCTTAGTTTTTTTTTTATTTATAAGCTGTATTTATAAAGCGATGACAGTCTGGTGTAGTTAACGCGCACACCTTAAGCTCCTACAGATTGAAACATTAATTAATTATCATACGCTTTGACAGTGTCAGAAACCGACTTTTCACTGCCGCATGCAGTGCGTGTCCGTCTTAGCTCCCGACCGAAATGCAGGTAGGATCGTCCATCACCATATAGGAACAGGTAGCCTACATGACGTTATCGACAAATGAGTAGCCGACGTCGCGTACCCCTTGCCCCTAGGCACAGGCGTACACAGCGCGTAGCTGTACTAGGATGTGCGCGGTGGTTGAGGGAGGAACGGCGTGAGCTGACGTGGCATCGTCGACTGCTTGCGGCGTCCGTGTACATCGCAGCGGTGAAATACGATCATTACCTCATATGATGCTATCTAATTTTGTAGATGGACACCACTTACGTATTCGATAAGGGTAAATTATCTAATAATATTATAATTTAATGTTATTATTGTTAGTTATTAATAATGATAATTAAGAATGAGAATAAAAAAATTACATGCATACTTTCAGTATTATAAGAGATGCTTTTATTTACCCCTATTGTATATTCAAAACCAATCGTACTTGAGAAGTAAACTCCAGTCGCGCTTCGGAACTGGCACACACACAAACACACACACACTTTGTATCTTATAGTAGATATTGCAACGTTGTGTATAAGATCGTCTATATTTTTTTATATATTATATCTCTCATTATTTAATTCTCTTTCTTATCGATCTACCAACATTTATACAGAAATACAATCTTATTGAAAAAAATATGCGAATATTTCTTTCGAAAATTTCCCTTTCTTTTAACATTCAATATCTGAAATACAATAAAGAGACAAAGATAACAACGGCAGATCCAATTATAGATATGAAGGCTCTAAAACGAATTTAAAAAGGGATATTCTAAAGTTTTATATAAGCTTTATTCCGCCAGTTACTTCGTACACACGCGTCCTAAACAAATTTATTGGCTCGGATCTAGCCTTTAGCGACCTCCCGGATTGATCGAACAGATAGGTGAACGTGCATTTATTAGCTATCGGCCACAGGAGCTGGACAATATTGGGGAAAGGACCGGCTTGTTTAGCAACCTGCCTTGTTGGATGCAATCAGTGACACACAGTCCACCTAAGCTGTTGTATGCAAAAGAATATATACCTGCATTCTGGTTCTATTATAGCAAAAAATCTGTTTCGATGCATACATACTCGTTTTATGAATATTTATTTTAAATGTTTCATTTTCAATTCTTATATTTAAATGATTTGATTATCACCTATCATTATCGTTTCAATAGGTTAGCTATATTTGACCTACCAACCGTTCTATTTTCCTATTGATACATATTCGTATTACACACTAGCTATTGTCCGTGGTTCCTCTCGCGTGGATATAGAATGAATTCTTTCATCTTTTGTTTTGATTGAAGACGCTAGCAATCACAATCCCGATCTCGGTCCTGCTATCGATTTTGAACCCGGACCCGCCTTTGATATTGATGTAAGTCTCGACCTGAATTCCGCTTGAGCCGGAATTTTCTATCGAAATTTAATTCCGATTAAATTATCCTAGAGAAACCCATATTTTTGTATCGAAAACATAAGTACCGCGAGTAATTAAAGAATAACGTAAAAGATAATTGGCTCTAGCATCACGGGAACGAAGCCGCGAACATATAAGTTAGTAGTATCTTTATTAACTGTTCGAAATTGCCTATATTTATTTTTCTGTGTAAGCGATATTCTTGTAAAGTTTCAGTTTATTCTGTTTAACTATTAAAGCATGATTCAGTAACAAACATCTAAACTTACTTTTACGTTTATAATATTAGTTAAATTCCACGCTATTTTCTACATCTCAAAAATATTCGCCAATAACTTCATTAATCAAAGTGTAGGCATATCGCGACACATTTTTATTCCCCCACCTGTCAGGTCTGTCTATCGTCCATCACCGTTACTTGAACGTTACGTACTGACAAAGATTTTTTTTATTGCATGAGGGTGACTTTCACTGGTTAAATATAATATAATAGTATCTTCGGGTAGAACTGCATAAACATTTTTTTATAGCAACGATGTCTGTCAAAGCAGTAACATTTGTCAGTCTCCTTTACAAAACCAATGATAGCTCCGCACCTAAAGGTCATAGAGTTATGTTAGATGACTCATAATTTTTCTAAATAAATTGGTATTGAAAATTTTTTTTTTTCAAATCTGATTGGTTTTTCCTAATATCAATGCGTTCGAAAACAAAAAAAAGAAACCAAGCTATTCAGAAAGCTTATAATTTCTTCATTAAATAGATTATAATTTATTTGATATTATTTATATTTAGAAATAATTTCAAATCCGACTAGTAGTAAGTCAGAGATTAGTGCGTTCAAACGAAACACACAAAACTCTTTAGCTTTATTATATTAGATATTACAAATAGTGCAACTGCTCTCGTCTGGCTTTCATTTTTGGCAGGTATTCACGAAGCAACTTACGAGCCTAGCCCCACGGTGCCCTATCAAATTTAACCGTACTTAGGGATAAGAAGCTGTAGATGTTGGTTTAGGATATAGAATTTTATGTGAGTTGAACAAGTCGGGATCCGTATATCAATTTTTTTTTATCTTTGAACGAAATATGAAATATTTTCTTTGTTCAAAAAATTTGCTACTTGTAATAAAATTAGATACGATAACAGTCTCGGTAGTTTCGGTAAGTAGGTTGTCTAAAAATCATAAACAGTATTAAAAGTGCCGAAAGTGTGTTCCAAGAAACGATGTACTTTTTCTTAAAGGTGCGGCGTTGTTACTGCACATAGCAGTATATTTTTAAACGAAACCCCTTATCATACATTTGACGGTCCTTACCGTCATTTTGTTACCGTCATCCTTACCGTCAGTCCATACCGATAGGACATTTTTTTCTTGTAACTCCTTAGTTACAAGAAAAAAATGTCCTACCGACGCTTTTGGGTCAGAGACAGAAAATCGAGACAGAGGGTAATTGTGTAACTTGGCACCGAGGAGCAACTGCTCCTCTAGATTCGTTTACTTATACCTTGTTACAAGCGTATGTCTATTTATAGGTATAGTCCTAAAGTATAGACGTGCAGTGTACGGGTCCGCAATATATTTGAATATGTATTGAATGTACTGATTCAGTTTATAATTTATATTTCTATACTGATAATTATTCATAAAATATTTATTTTCATGACTTTATAAATAAAAAACTTTAAAATATATATTAAAGCAAATTTGGTTAACATTTATTCAAGCTATACAGAACGAAATCCCTCATGAACCTTTTCGCAAATATTAATAATCTCCTTATCTCCTTCATTTTTAGAACAACTTTACTAAAAAAATATCTGAGAAATTTTATTAATTCTCAGAAAAATGGCATAGAACATGTACTAAAACTTTACGAACTAACAACGTTAACAACAGCTAAAAATCGTGTATGATACCGTGCGCTCTCCAGCTATACGTTGCCATGCTATTTTTATCAGAACCAATGACTATGGTTTGTATGGTAAATTTGTTCTAAAAAAGAAGGCGATTAAGAATATTTGCGGAAAGACGATTGATCCATTATATACGGTATATGATATATTGTTAAATTATACATGATATATAGCGAAAAGAACTTCCTTCCTACCGGATATCCCACGACATCGGTTGTTTTAAAAAGTTATCAATTTAGGCAATTAAATAAAACAAAAGTCAATTTTCCGATCGTGGAATTTTCTGTTCAGTTCCTTGAAATCGGATTTATATTATCTACATATGTTCTACGGAACGGGTCAGGAGTCCTTTGAAAAGAAGGTATGTAAGTTCTTCCTCACGTTGTTTCAATGTTGCTACGAAATTTCA
>BGZK01004278.1:0-14983 GCA_005406025.1 Eumeta japonica | reverse complement strand
AGGACCCTTGAGGTCGGATCCAGGAACAGTGCATGTCAATAGAAGCGGAAAAAAAAGGCGATTCTGTTGACACCAAAATCTAAAAATCGGATAATAAACGGAGGAACAGTTAAAGGAAATACTTTGGATTTTCGAAAAAAAAATACAAGTTTCGTGGGTAAAATTTTTTCTAGTGAAACGGAAAGTGATCAAAAAACAAAGAGGAAAAAGGACCTTGATAAGGATAAGAACCCCAGTATATGAGATTTAATATAGATAAAAATTTAACTAATCATTACGAGTTCATTAATGAATTATGGGTCTATACTATAAAATTTTGTAGTAAGGCCTAAAATAAATAAAAAAAAAAAAAATTGATCAACATTGAGTATTGTGGTGATTGCCTTGGTGACTTTTACTGTTGTCGGATATAAATAAACAATCATTGACAACCTAGTATCGCTGTTTATTGTTGTTATTATTTAGTATTTATTGCTTTGTCTGATTAAATTGATGAAATTGACATTACCGACATTTTAATTAGTTATATTATTGCTGTAGAAGTGTAGAATTTTAATTGTTATTGTAATATACTTCGTTTTAAAAAAATATATATTTTATTTTTAACTATAAATGAAATACAATGTCGATACGGTATAGGGGTGTTGCTTTATCCATTAATGGATTGCAATAGTGGACTATACTATAAGGTTATAATAATTGAAGGTCTATACTCGATTGATTACTATTCATTACTTATTATATAATTGTTAAATGTTATTATTTGTCTTATAACTTTATTGTAAATTTATGAATTTGCAAATTGTTATTATATAACTTTAATTGTTTAAAAAAAATTAAAATATATTCTTAATTGTAATTTGTCCGTATAGTAATTCGGGCCTGGAAAAAATTTTTCGGGCTGGTAAAATATAAATATGCATATTGAATTTTCCAAAAAATCCCTGTGTTGTTCTGACATTTTATTTATCTGTGTCTGTTTTTCTTTGCATCCTAAGTTTGATAATTAAATTATTTTGCTGTTTATAGTTTGATATAATTAATTTTAATTTACATTTGACCTTGATTTAATTGACTGATTATTTAATTTCTACACTATAGTATTTTGCAACTGGACATTTATATTTGAATTATTTGCTGTTTGTAGTGTGATATGATTAATTTTAATTTACATATGAGCTTGATTTGATAGATTGATTAATTGATTTTGCATTATGTTTTGCACTATGGTATTTTTTGCGATTGGACATTTTATATTTGAATTGTTTTGCTGTATATAATTTGATATAATTAATTTTAATTTACATTTGACCCTGATTTAATTGATCAATTATTTAAATTAATATTATATTTTGCATTGTGCATTTTTTCAATTTTATTTTTAGGTTTTGTTATTTTATAAATATTTGACATTCTTTTTCATTTTTTACCTTTTATATTTAATTTGACATTTGATTTTATTTGACTTTTTATTGCATTTTGTGTTCTTCTTTCATTAATATTTTAATCATATAATAAGTTTTATCATTGACGACGCCCCTAAGGCACCTGTATTTTGGAAAGTTTCTGGGGGGTTGCGCATATCGGGACATGGCGTCAAGGCGGGCCACAAAAGGGGCGTTGACGACGATGTCCAAAACCGAGGAGAGTGTCCCAAATGTAACAAAGGGGGCATCGAAGACCGGGACGGGGGTGAAAAAGCTGTCGCAGAAGGCAACGACGACACCATCTGTCCCAGGTACGCCCCCTGAAACTATGGAAAAGGCGAGGCCTTCCCAACAAACAAAAAAGGAGCGGACCGTCCCTTCGGACGAAAGCGTGCCGCCGGCACCACACAAGCTGGTAGTGGAAGCCGGATCGGCAGATGCTGCCGTGGCGGCCGCCAGGGAGTCCGAGATCGGCGTGTTTACTGCACTGGAGGCAGTGGGAGGCTTCGCCAGACGGGCGAGCCTCAAAGATGAAATAGGCCGCCCGTCCCTGGCCGCGTCGGGGAAGCAGACACAAGAGGACCTGTCCGGGGATACTCCGCGGCTGGTTCGGCCTTGTCTTCCCGGCCGGGCGCCCTCCCTATTGGGAGGTTGGCGTCCGGCATCGGAAACCTCGCCATGGAGGCAAGGGGCGAGCTCGAAGGGCTCAGAAACATTAGCCGCGAGGTCAAAGAATCGGTGATCGGTAAATTGGCGGCGATCAGCGAGCTCGCCCTTCGCCTCAAGGAGTCCCGCTCAAACTACGTGGCGGAACTGGAGCGGGAGAAGGCGAGGAGGGCGAGGGAAGTGGAAGCCGCGGAGAAGCGAATCGCTAAGATAGCGGCGGAAAACCTGGACAGGATCCTCAACGTTGAAGAAAAAATAGATAAAATGATGGTAGAAGTTACCTCGACGCGGAAAATTTTGGGACACTTTGACGTCCCGGAGAAACTAGAAGCGATCCGTAAGGCGGTTGAGGCGGGATCGGCCCCGCGAACGCAGAATTACGCCGAGGCGGCGGCGAGGCCAAAACCATCGGCAGCAGCCGCCCCAAAGATCCCCGGCCCCGAGGTTCGGTCTGGAGCTGGTCACACCTTAATTATATCTTCGAAATGCGAAAACCACACCGCGGAGCAGGTTGTCGTTAGGCTGCGCGGTGTGGTGGATGCCAGGGAGATGGGTGTGGCCGTGGACCGACTAAGGAAGGCCGGGAATCAAAAGGTAGTAATGAGCCGCTCCTCCGCAGAGGATGCCCTAAAAATAGAGGAGCGGCTCAAGATTCGCGGGGCCGACATTAAGGTCACGAAGGGCGAGAAAAAGCTGCCTACCGTCGTTATCCGGGACGTCCCTAAGGTAAATACGGACGAGGACATCGTCAGATCCCTGAGGACACAGAATAAGCACATCGCCGACGGTCTCGATTGGAGTCGGGAAAGGGCAAAAGTGTGCTACAGAAGGCGAGCTAGAAATGACCTCGAGTGCCACCCGGTGCTAGAGGTCACGACCGAGCTATATAAGCGTCTAATAAAGGCCGCATATGTTTATGTGGGGCTGCAACGGCGCCCGGTCTGGGACCAGTCCCCTCTCGCACAGTGCTCGAACTGTTTGGGCTACGGACACTCTAGGCGCTTCTGCAAAGAAGCGTCTGAGAAGTAATGCCCATTGCGGGGACCACGTCGGCGCAAAGTGCCAGTCCGGAGCGCGGGGAGCCCCCAAATGCATAAACTGTGTTAGAGCCGGTCGTGCCGACACTGCGCATGGAGCATTTAGCTTGGAGTGCAGTGTTCGGCACAAATGGGACGATAGCTGGAATGGCAAGCCGCCGGCGAGGATCGTCCCGCAGAAAGCTTGAAAACACTGACCACGTATCCCTGCGGTTTATTCAGTCCAACTTGCAGCGCAGTAAACTCGCTACGTCTGAGCTGCTCGTTGAGGCTGATAGGCGAAGAATTGCGGTAGCCCTAGTCCAGGAACCCTATGTTGGGAGTATTGGCGAGCTGCGACGGTACCTAGGATGCAGAGTCATCCAAAAGGCGACTCCGCGAAGGGGACCCGTCAAAGCCGCCATCATAGTCCTGGACAGTGGCGTGGATGTCGAGGAGGATCAGACCCTCATCAACGAAAACGTCACGGCTGCCGTAATCGTAGCCGGAAACTGCAGGATTGGCGTTGTGTTGGTGTATTTCGAAGGGGATATGCCCATCGGCTCGTACCTCGATCGCGTGCGATTCGTCTGTTCTAAACTCGGGACGGACAAAATAATCCTGGGGGGTGACGTCAACGAGTGGAGCGTGTGGTGGGGCAGTGAGCATGATGATGCACGCGGGGTGGATCTCTGTGATTTCCTCGATGCTGAGGGTCTGCACATTTTGAACGAGGGCAATACGCCCACGTTCGAGGAGGTGTATAGGGGACCGTCTTTTCAGGAGCGTGGTGGATGTGACTGCGTGCGGCTCCGCTCTACTAGATAGAGTGGAAGAATGGCAGGTGGTCCGAGATGTAACATTCTCGGACCATAACGCGGTCACGTTCGCCGTGCGAATGAGGAGACGGTCCGTTCCTCGGCCCCCAACCGGTACACGGGTCTACAATACCGCAAAGGCTCGATGTCCCGAGTTCGGAGCAACCATGGATGCTGCTCTCGCTGAACGAGCTCTGACCGTCGAGATGGTGGAATCTGTGGACTCGTGCGACCGGCTCGATGGGATCGTGGAGACCTACACCGAATGCATTCGGCAAGCATGCGAAGCTGCTATCCCACCTAGAAACTCGAAGCGAAGACTGAAACTCCCATGGTGGAGTCCCGAGTTAGAGGGGCTGAAAAAGGATGCGCGCACCAAGAAGCGGAGCATCCGAAATGCGGCCCCTAGCAGGCGGGAGTACGTGGTCGGGGAATACGTGCAGGCTAAAGAGGTTTACGAAAGGGCAGCGGCAGAGGCGCAGACCGCGAGCTGGAAACGGTTTTGCTCTGCACAGGACGGGAAGAGCCTGTGGGACGGCATCTACAGGGTCATCAGGAAAACGGGAAAAAACCGGGAGGATATCCTACTCCAAACCGACTCGGGCCGAGTATGAGGTCCGAATGAGTCGGCGACCCTCCTGGCGGAAACCTTCTTCCCTGATGACCGGGTCGATACTGACTAGCCACATCACGCGGAAGTCAGAAGGCAAACCGACGGGGATGATCGTCCGCCCGTAACTTCGGGGGATCTGCCCGGGGTGGACCCACCTTTTACCGGGGCCGAGGTTAAAAACGCCCTTAAGGCGTTCCATCCTGAAAGGCCCCGGGCATTGATGAGCTCACGTCGGACATATGCCAGGCTGCGATCTTCCGGGACCTGGGAGTGTTCCTAGCTGATGGCAAATAAATGCCTAGAGCTGGGATACTCCCAGGCCTGGAAGGTGGCGGCATAGGTAATCCGAAGCCGGGCAAGGACGACTACCCGTCCAAAGTCTTACCGGCCCATGGGTCTGCTCCCTGTGCTGGGCAAAACAGTGGAAAGAATGCTGGTCGGGCGCCTCCAATGGCACTTGATGCCGAGGCTGCAGGCGACGCAGTATGGCTTCATACCGCAGCGCGGGACGGAGGACGCCCTTTATGATCTAATGACATACATCTACATAGAATTAAATCTCAAAAAGATCGTTTTAATGGTGTCGCTGGACATAGAGGGCGCCTTCGATAACGCGTGGTGGCCGGCGTTGAAGGCCCAGCTGCTCGCTTATAATTGCCCAGTAAACCTCTACGGCATGGCGAAGGGATACCTTCGGGACCGAAGAGGTGATTGTGCGATACGCTGGAGGGGAGTCAGAGGAGAACTTCCAAGGGTTGTATACAGGGCTCTATAGCCGGTCCAACCTTCTGGAACCTCATTCTGGACTCCTTAGAACTCGGGGAACTCGGCGTATACGTTCAGGTGTTCGCGGATGATGTGGTCCCTCATGTTCTCCGGGCAGTCGGCTTCGTCGATCGAGGAGAGGCCAACCGCGCTCTAGCTCGCGCACTGCTGGGGAGTCAAAATAAACGGTTCGCGCCATCGAAAACAAATTCGACGGTGCTGACCAGAAAGCTGAAATATGACGACCCAGTGGTGCACATGAATGGCGAGAAAATCAGCTTGGTTGGCGAAATACGCCTCCTCGGTCTGATCATAGACAGGAAGCTGACGTTCGTTCCTCATGTCGCCAAGGCTTGTAAAAAGGCCATAAATATTTATAAGGGCTTAACTCGAGCGGCCAGGGCGACGTGGGGTCTGAGTCCGGAGGTCGTGACGAACATATACATTACCGTGATCGAGCCAGTTGTGCTGTACGCATCGTGCGCTTGGGCACCGGCGACAGGGAAGCTCGGCGTGCGCAAGATGCTCGACGCTGTCTAACGCAGCGTCGCTCTTAAGGCATGCCGGGCTCACCACACAGTGTCCCTGCACTCCGCGCTGATCCTCTCGAGGCTGCTCCCTCTCGACATAAGAGTGAGGGAGGCAGCCTGGTTGTACGAGGTGAAGCGCGGAAAAGACTTAGGGGACACTTTTGTTGACCGGGAGCTCGAGAAGCCTGTGTATTTCGGCGATTTGCCTCACCCTGCGCACGTGCCCGAGATCGGGTACGAGAGCGTCGAGGACCTCGACCCCCAGACGGTGGACCGTTTAGCCGTCGTCGGGCCGCGCATTTATACCGGCAGCCGTATAGAACAGTCGGTGCGGCCCTGACGGAGTGGCGGGACGGAGAGGGGCGTGGTACTCGACGCTACGACTCGATCCCTTCTGCACGGTCTTTCAGGCGGAGATGATCGCGCTGCAAAGGGCGATACGGAGGGTGAAGAATGGTAAGGACGGGCTGGTCAACATCTTCAGTGACTCCAAGTCTTCCTTGGAGGTATTGACCGGCCCGAAGACCTATCACCCTCTGGCCCACGAAGTTAGGCGCGACATCTCCGAGACCGCTGCGGAAGGCAGGGCTGTGCGCTTATTTTGGGTTAGAGCCCACGCCGGAATCGCGGGAAACGAGCGTGCAGACAGGCTCGCCAGGCGCGCCGCCCTCACCAAAAGACGGCAGCGGACTATGATCGGTTCCGCTGTCGTAAGCTAAAAGGTGATCAGGCGGCGAGTCTGGAGTGGCAACAACGATACGCCGAGGGAAGCACGGATGAGATCACCAAACGCTTCTTTCCCCGGGTGAAACAAGCGTACAGGGTCCTCAGGGGCATCCATATGACGTCCCAAGTGGCGCAGACCCTAACGGGTCATGGTGGGTTCGCGCAGTACCTGTTCAGGTTTAAGTTGCGGGACTCACCATACTGCGCCTGAGACCCCGCCAAAATCCAGGACGTGCTGCACGTTCTCGAGGACTGTGATATGTTCCTGCGGGAGCGTGTGGCACTGGAGATGGAACTAGGCGTCCGGATCTCGGGGCGCCGCTTTCCAGAAATTTTAGGCGATGCACATAGTAGAGGAAAATTTATCAAATATTGTAAAGACATTGTAGATAAGTGCAATAGAATTAATCGCTCAACTTAAATAATGCTTAGAATAACCAGAGAAATGAAATATAGAAAAGGTAAGAAGTAATTATACGATGGTAGAGAGTAGTGATGATGTTAATGTAATGAAATAGAATAAGGACATATGTAAACTAAATAAGAAATTTAGTTAAGACAAAATTGTATTTAAGCTCTATGGGTCAAAAAAAAAGGAAAAAAAATGAAATAAGGAAAGGAATTAAAAAGAAAAGAATACGCAATAAATGACGAAATGGAAATATGACAAAATAAAAAGATAATAGAATTACCTATTTGACCCATCCCTGCCATCCCAGCCCGATAGAGAAGTGTGAATGGTTCTGACTCTGACAAAAAACATAAAAGGGCCGTGGTGACCATGCCACGGGGGCTGATTAAAAAAAAAAAATATTATTTTTTCATGTGCTAAACATTTGCCTGCATAGGGCCGCATTAAATTTTCCGCTAAACCAAAAGCTTCATCTCCAACTATAACATAAAGCAGTGGTGTTGGATCTACGTTAGATATTGGCTTAGGTTTTGGTATATTTACTGATTTTTCTATCAGTCGTTTATAAAAAAGAGAATTTTTGAATATAGCGGAATCACTGTTCTTGCCATAAGCCCCAATATCAACATAGGTAAAACAATAATTGGCATCGCAAACTCCTAAGAGCACTATAGAAAATAAATATTTGTAGTTATGATACAAAGATCCCGAGTCGATAGGCTTTATAACTCGGATATGCTTGCCGTCTATAGCACCAATACAATTTGGAAAATTCGCATATCTTTCGAATTCTTGAGCTATTTTCTTCCACAAATCTTTAGTTGCTTCGGGCATGATTTTATTTATCAACTTTTTCCACAATGCTTTACATACTACACGGACAATTCCTGTTACTGTAAATTTTCCAAGGCGATAGTTGTAGCTAATTTCTCCAAATGAACAATCCGTACCAAGATATCTGAAACAAGAAAATTAATGGTAATATTAATTTCAGCTACAGCACTACAAAAGAAATGGAAGAACATACGAGATTGTTATAAGGAATACAAAAAAGGGAAACAAACACCTTCCGGTTCAGGTGCTCGTAAAGAATCCCAATATATGTATTTTTCGAGACTCTTTCCTCCAAAAGAGTGCAGACAATGTTGAAACTACGAATAATATAGAAGAACACCAAAATGAAAGTCAGGAAAGAAATCAATATTGAAATGCCAATACAACTGAAGCCACTGAAATACGTCCCCCTAAACGGAAAAAAATATGCAAGAAGACAGAATAAGTGACTTAATAGAAAAAAGGTTTAAGTCGCGACAAACTTTTCAGAATGAACTTCAAGAAAATAGTATTTCCAAACAAAACGATGATAAACTTTTTTGCTTGTCGTTATACAATACTCAGCATGTTATGCCTCACTCAACATACTGACATGGTCAACAATATGCAAGTCCGCAAGGGTATTTTACTACATCTGGGTCAACTTCTACTGTCATACCACCGGCATTACCATCACCAACATCGCAATTCAGTTCTGGCTCGTAGTCTTCTACTATAGAAAATGTAGATGCTGGTTTTGATGAAGTTACCTCAAAGTTACCACGAGTTTTTCTTCTGGTGACACACTTGTTCTCATAAGTGTTTCAGAGCTTGTAATATCTTCCCTGATCAATTCTATTAAATCATCAAAAGATCTTTTTGATGAACTAATTGAATTTGTTTGAAAAGAATTTGACATTCTCAAATAGTCAAAAAATGTTTCCTCAAACATTCTTAATTTGGGATACAATGTTACGAATTGGCCATGTACCAGTCGGTCACTTAATACTGGATGAACCCAATATTGTCTTTTTCGTTTTTTTTTTTTATGAGCAACCAGAGTAAATACAGTATTTCTTCGTCGAAGTCTATTTCCAAACTGACGCCATCCGCGCATGCCAACCAACCGCCGCTGTCTGAACACCTAATACAATTGAGCAGTTCCAAATCGCACGATTTAAAATACGGTTCCAGAGTGTCTGAACGGAGCTTTAAGGATGATTCGGAACCTCCAACTTCATCCACATTTATTAATTCGCAGTTAATCTTGAATATACAACGTGCATCTAACATTAATTCAAACACACAGCCGCGCAGCCATAATCTACTACTACAGCTCGAGCATTTGCCTTGCATGGTAATAGGCATATTACAGAAAACAAGAACTAACTGGCCTCTTGTGAAGAACAATCATTTCATTTCCATCATGCCCTAAATTCATTGTCCCATGCAAGCGTTGCTATTTCGTAAAACATAAAACCATGCGTGAATTGCTTAAGTGATAAACATATTCTCAATAAATACAAATCCAATAAATGTCGATGTATTCTCGGAATCATCACTCGTTATTGCATTTTAATGGAAAGAAAGGGAATGATACTATCTCACTTGCACCTAGTCTGACATCTCCGCTGCTATTCCACTGGTAAAGGGTATTCCCATGCGACGCCTATATCACTATAGTGCGGTGAATCCGTGCAAAACCTCGTTATTGCCAATCCATCTCTGCGTGAATGGGCAGTCGCTACGTCGATCTTTAGATACCCACAGGGCGGATCTACCTATGGGCTGATTGGGCTGCAGCCCAGGGCCCAGGGGTTGCAAGGGCCCCAGATCCATAAAAGTAGGCCATATGAAAAAAAAATAGTCTGTAAAGTCGGTTTACGGACGATATTTTTACGTGACAACGTCATAAGAAAATATTGATTAAAATTGCATACTTACTTTTATGAATGTAGTTGAGGGAAATACGTGTAAAGGTTTTTTCATGTCGTTTTCATTAATTTTTAAAGTTAATAATGGCAACCCTGAGATCAATGAACCAATGTATGTGCGCGTCTATGGAACGGAACAGGGATTTCCTGTATTTTATTTACTCGGGACTTTCCCGCCGCGCTGGTTGACGTAACGTCTGACGTGATTTTGTTTTTTCTGCACTTCTCTTCTCGTCATCAAAAGGACAAACTGACTGCGTTAATTGTTTGAACTGTGTTTAATGAGTGTGTGCTAATAAGTGATAACTTAAAAGTTACCTATATCTAAATAAGTAAAATTTGTTTATGTCAGTGATTTCCTGCTTTTATTTGGTAATGGTAAGTAAAAATAATTAATAATATTAAATCATGTCTTTCTTTTTATGGTATTTTTAGGGTTCTGTACAAAAAATAAAAAAAAACGAATATAGGATGACTCTTGTTACCCGTCTGTGTGTCACAGCCAATTTGCTCCAAAACTAGGTATGTACTGGACCAAATTAGGTGAAATTTGGTAGGATGGTGTAATCCTATGACTAGTGTAATTTTGGTACTTGCAATATAAGCATTTATTTATTTATTCCTATTACTCGTTGGCAAAATACATATTGATATTGCTAAGCAACCAAAACGTCAAGTTAGGTACGTTAGTTGATTTTGTTTTTTTACGCTGACTGAACAAAAATGTACCTATGTATTTTGTTAATTTTCTGAAGTGACATTGCATCCTAATGTCTGAAAGACTTCAATATCAATACCTAGACATTTTAGGCAGATTGGGTAGGTCGATGTGACGTTGACTGTACTTGTAATTTTTTCACAGATTTGGGTTTGAGGTACTGGGAGTTGTGTTTTATATGGGGTCGATTTTGTCCTTTTGACGTAGCATGCACCGTTTACGATATATCGACTTTAGTCAAAAGTAGGTACAAGTTTTTGATGGTAACTATATATACTCGTGTAAAATTAACTTTTCCATTGTAACCACAAATAAAATGGTACTATTTTAAATGGTAGATTAACTAAATTTAATGGAAGATTAACTTTAATGAACAAACATAGCAAAACTTAATATTTCAATCTTATCTTAATATCTCTAAATCTACCTATCAGGCTCGTCGTGCATTGCATTCGGCAGTGACCTTATCCTATACGCCAATACTCAAAAATATGTTTTACAGGGATTGACTTTTAGAAAATCCCATGTTAACAACATTTTATTGCAAGTACCAAAATTACACTATCTAATTCCGACCTCTGCTCATTACAAAGTATTCACGTATTCAAATGATCGTTACATGTTTATTTATCAGAAAACTAACAAGTTCGTTCATTGTTTATTTTCAGTAAAAACCAAAGGTCTTAATTTACAATAATGTCTGGTCGAAAGTATAAAAGTGGAGCTGAGAAACGCAAATTGCAGCTAGATCGTGAAAAGGAAAAAATAAATGTGCAAAATTGGGACTTTTTCAAATCAAAACATAAAACGAGGATGAAATCGCTGAAAATTCATCAACAAGCGACAAGGGAGGATCGAATCTGAAGAGAATCTATTTGAAGGAGTAGCAAATCGCACCAAGAAACAAAGACAAATGATGAAAATCTGCAAAGTCTTGACTATCAGCAAGTCCAGCAACCCTCTGATCAAACGGAAAACGATATTGGTGTTCCGCGACAGAGTGGTAACACCGAGACGGAAAGAAATTTACAGAATATTAATTTTGAATTTGAGAAATATGTTGACGTGGCCTTGCCAGAATTGCTAAGTAATGATTTTATTAATGACATCCTCTTGCATGAAATGACTGACTTTCAAAATAAAGACCGAAAAATATATATTCAGCTTCTATAAAGAAGTACAAGGAACAAAACAGAGCATTTTCAAATAGTCATTTCACAAAAAAATGAAAATGGTCAATCACTGGAAAGATCTTGGCTAACATATTCAACTAGTGTTGGTGCTGTTTTTGTTTGCCTTGCAAACTTTTTTCTAAAACCTCTTCTCAATACGACCGGATTTTCTGATTGGAAACACATAGGAACTTGTTTAGAAACTCACGAAAATTCTGATGAACATAAGAAATCAATGTTAGTGTGGTTAACACGTAAAGAAAATAAGTCTGTTTTAGACAAGCAGCTTCAGGAGCAATTAAGAAAAGAAAAAGAATATTATCACAATGTTCTAAAACGAGTAATTGCAGTGGTAAAATTTTTGAGTATAAGGGGCTTAGCATTTAGAGGTTCCGAGGAAGTATTTGGTTCTCCACATAATGGTAATTTTATGGGGGCTATGGAACTATTGGCAGAGTTTGATCCATTCATTCGTGAACACATTGAACAACGTGAGCTGCGACCAAAAGCGATAATATCGTACTTATCAAAAACAGTATATGAAGAAATAATTGAGATTATGGGCCAACAGCTACTTAAACAAATTATAACTCAAATAAAAAACGACGACACAAAGTATTATTCAACTGTGATGGATTCTACACCAGATCTGTCTCACAATGATCAACTTGCTATTGTATTACGATACTGTTTTCGGGGGAAAGTATATGAAAGATGTGTAGCCTTCATTAAAATTAGTAGTCATACTGCTTTACATTTATTTAATATTTTACAAGACTTTATAGAAACAAATGGATTACTACTGAGTAATTGTAGAGGGCAATCTTATGACAACGCTGCCAATATGGCGGGTCACTACAATGGTGTACAAGCACTATTAAAACAAAAAAACACTGCGGATTATGTGCCATGTGCTGCGCATTCCCTTAACCTAGTTGGTGTAGAATCTGTTAACGTTGCAACCGAAATTGTAAACTTTTGGAGTAGTGCAACAAATATACGTTTTCTTTTCTGCTTCGACCCATAGGTGGGAACTGTTGAATCGTGAAATAAAATTAAAATTCACGTTAAAAGTTTAAGCCAGACCAGATGGTCTTGCCACTATGATGCTGTCAAAGCGTTAAAAATAGTTATGATGAAATCATGAAAATTTTAAAAAGTTTCAGCGAAAGTGAGGTGGAGAAAGTTGATTTCGGAAAGAGGCACGAAATTTATACATGAAAATGGCGAAACTCGAGACTGCAATTTTGATTATCTTTTGGGAAGAAGTTTTGGAGAGATTTCATTTAGTCAATAAAAATACAGAGCCCCGGTTTAGACATTTGTAGAAGGCAACAAGTTAATTATGTCATTAAAAGACTTTGTAAACAACTTACGACACCAATCAGATCAGAAGCTAAAGGAATACGAAGAGAAAGCTAAAAATTAAGTGCTAGTGTGGAATAGATTACAATGACATAAACAAGAGGCGCATTACTCCAAAATTTTCAGATAGGTCTACAGGTGAATTCTTAGTAAATGGCGCAGAAAGATTTAAAAGGGACACGTTAAATGTTGCGTTGGATAAGCTAATTATGGACTTAAATAAAAGGAGCCAAGTCTATGAGATATGTAGCAAAATTTAAATTTTAATGGATTTGCAAGACAAAAATATCAAAACATAGATTTGGAAAGTGCACGTCATATTATTGATTACTATCCAGATGACGTAGACGAGCATTTAGTGAATGAGTGCATTCAATTAAAATCATACCTCCAATCTAAGCCAGAGTCTTACAACTCTTACAGTGACATTTTATGATCATGTATGAAAATAAACTAATTGACGTGTTCCTAATTGCTATACCATTTTAAAGATTTTTAACTTTACCAATAACTAGCTGTGAAGCAGAACGCTCCTTCTCAAAATGTCCTATATAGAAAATAAATATAGGACAACAATGGCGAACCTCGACTAAACCATTTATCACTTCTGTCTATAAATTGTGATTTAACAAAAGACTTGCAATGTGATGACCAAATAAAAGAATTTGCAGCACAAAATGTAGAAAGGTTAATTTATAAATTATAATTTCTTTTACTTTACTAATAAGTTCATAATAAATAAATAAAATTATTTTGTTGTTTTTATTTTCTTTTATACAATGTACATCTCTATTTCGGTTTCTCTGTCACCCAAAGGTTACCTGGAAGAGATTGCTACACAGCAATAAGGTCGCCTTTTGTACAACTAATACTTGCGTAGATTTAAGTAATATTTATGTTTTTGTGCAATAAAAATAATGTATAAGAATAATATATCATTATAGAAACAGTTTTTGGTATGGCTATTAGTTGAGTACTAAGATAGGCCCCAAGTAGTTTCAGCCCAGGGCCCCACAAATTCACGATCCGGCCCTGTACCGCATGATATGATACTCACGATAGTTTTAGGTAATACACAATTACGTCTATTGGTAGATAGTGCATTGCAACTTAAAGTCAGTACCGTCGAATATTGGCCAAATTTTAAATTTACCATTATATCCTCCGCCAGATACCGCATTAGCGGGCGTCGAACGTCACGACTTCTATCAGAAGGCATCACTTGTAACGATTCGCTCGCACCGACGACTCGGTCCGGTTCCTGGCACAACATACGCTCGTAATTGAATCGCATCACTAACGAATTACCTACTGCTAAATATAGATCATACGCGATTAGATTATTTAAATGATTACCGCTAGCAGACTTTAAACATATAAACCCACAAATAGACCTTATTTTGGGCTCAGATATATTCGCTCGCGTATTCTGCCACAGAGACCGTTTCTCGAGGAACCAACCAAACCAGTTGCAGTTGACCTATTAGGTTATTTAGTTTAGGGGAGGTTCCCATTATCAACTCCTCTATTAGCAATGCGTCGCTCATTTTGTACTTATGAACAAATTGGAAACACGCTAAATAAATTTTCGAACTAGAGTGGAACCCAGACGTCTCTCTTACTTACACCGGAAAAATGAATGTGAACTAATATATTCAAGCACGGTTAAGCGCGAGTCAGGCGGCCGATATGTGACCGTGATTCCGTTCAAAGGCGATCTAAAGCACACTCGGTGACTCATTGCAGAGAGTTACGCGTAAATATTAATGTACTCTCAGGAATTTACGAAAAGCAATATTTTCTACTATATAGCACGTTTGGGATTTAATAGTTTCTGTTGCTCCAGTTAGCCTTTTAGCCAAATTAATTATAATCGTTGTGGGAAATTAAAATCGCTTGGGACGATATTCCACTCCAAATATAATAAGTCTTTGGAATCAATTTCAAAGTGAACTACCGCTACGAAAACGTACAACTATCTCGTCACGTCAGAGTTACCACTAATTGC
>BGZK01004277.1:0-14987 GCA_005406025.1 Eumeta japonica | reverse complement strand
TTTTAAACGCATACAGACGTGTATAATGTTCGATGTAATTTTGCTCGTAATCAAGTAGTTTTTGTTTTAACATATCCTCGCGTACTCCTTTGTCTTGCCTTTGACAAAGTAGAATAGAGATGTTAAAAGGGATCGATGAAAATGCTGAAATCAGCTGATAGAAAAAACATGTTCTTTGTGAAAAGTGGTTGAAAATTTATTTGTTTGTAATTCAAAATTTATTTAAAAAATAAGTGAATTTATAATTGAGATTGTGATAAATTAATGAACAATCTGATAGATATTACATTTTATTATTCTATTCTTACGAATAGCCAGAGTCGACAAGTGCAAAAGCGAGTGGCTTTTGATATCATTGGAATCATTCATACATACATACGTTCAGGAATTTACATTACATTTTCATAAACTTATTTAAACTTTGAATTAGAAATTTTTATCAATTATGTACTTTATATTAATAATTTGCAGGTTGAGGTATTTGATGTTCTCTTTTGGAGAGAGCAAGAGAAAAGACATGTGGTACACTGCATGTCATGTGCCCGCAAACTGGCCCCGAATTTGGAAGGAATCGTCTGCTTAGAAGAATATCGTTTATCAGAACTCTGCCAAATATATGATGCTTTTACACTTCATAAAACACACGCACCTTTAAAGTTCAGCATTAAATCAATGATATAGATTATATATAGATCAATGCATTTGGTCTTTATATGCATAAATATGTATGTAAATATTTTATGCCTCTTTATATGTGTATGCATATGTATGTATATCTATGTGTGTATGTACATATTATTTTTCCATGAACATCCGCGTGAGTGCAGTGTTTTTGAGCAGCAATAGCTCAAATCAACAAACAAACCAGCAGGCATTTGCACGTTTAATATTTATTTGTAAATAACTTGAAATAACACTCGCACACCCGCACGCACCGTTCATTTATTTTTCTTTGAGTGCCGTGAAAAACTCAAAATTTACTGCCTCTTTCACTCTTTCGAACATGTTCGTTCGACCATTCCTAAATATGTACATTTGAATCAACAACAACATTTTGAAATTGGTTTTTGTATTAAATGCAAATATTTATGCGAACGAACAAACCAACATGTCAAAATGAGTGAGAGGTGACAGTTATTGTCAGTTTAATCGCATAAATACATTGAAAACACAAACAAAACTCAATTATTATTCGCTATAAAGCGTATTTTATTTTAAATAACTTATTTCGGGTCAAGAGATCTTTTGATCACCTGAAATAATAAATTCCAAACATAAACAAAATTCTGAAATTTGTATCTAATGAGCAAACAAGTTCGATGCCGATGAACTGGCAATTTAACAATTACATATGTTATTACGTTGATTTTTGTCTTACATTTTGATATGTGCTGTTTCCACAAAGTAAGCAAGTGACTTTTCAAGAAATTTTATATGAAAAGTATTTAATTTTTGAGCATATCTAATTCTTTTGCTTTTAGTAATCTTCCACAAACTTTTTATTGCGTCACATTAAAACTCGAAAATCAACTTTTAATGCTCTGAAGCATTGCACAAGTCCTTAAATGCTTCAATAATTTATTTTAGCTCTGTGAACTCGTTCCAACGAAAAGCGTGCGTTAGTAAGTCATAAAGTTTGAAATTGTTCATGGATAGATGATGGCCATAATTTGACATATCATGGAACTGAAAATTTCTTTCAATCGAATAAAGCCTACTTTCAGCAAAACTAGAATAATAGAAAAGTCAAATTTCGACGTACCACAAAGACTGATTATTTGCAAAATCGTCGTAATAAAAGCCAGAATTGAATAAGTCAGCTTGGTGAAAATCAAAGCAATTTCGAAAGTTATTTTATTACATTTCTGAACGAATCTTTATGTATTTATTTGCATAAAATACATATATATATATATGTATGTTATTTGTAAAAATATTCTTTTAATATTTTAATTTATTAATAAAACAAAACTTCTTTCAAAACTTCTTCGGTTTTCATCACCTGATAGAGCTTGAAGTTATTTCGCATGAATCACATCAATGGAAATCCGTTTAATCAAACCAATATGCTAGCGAATCAAAAATTTTATATATGTAGTTTAGAATAAAATCTCTTCCACCAGACTGAATTAATTAATAAATTATACTAAATAAATTATACAAAAACAAAACCTAAATTAGTTCAAATGCTTGATTCGCAAATGGGATTTTTCATAAAAACGGGTTTTGGTGAGTGAAAGTTTTCAGTTTGGGCTCATCTCACAACGACCGGTCGGAAGAACTTCAGATGTCATGATATGTCAAATTTTATTTTACAGAATTTTGTCGCTCAAAGGCATTTGATACGCTATAATGAACTTAACAAAACAAAGGTATGTCAAAATGCTCAATTTTAAATAAATTTCAACGGAACAAAATCCTTTTGATAGTTGTGACTAATTTGTAATAATGGCCCTAAAAGTATAGCTTATTTAAATATATGACCAATAAAATAGTGTAATAAATCATTTTAAGGAATAACTTGTCAAAATTATTTTCAAAATTATGGTCGTTTTTTAAATCTCAATAATTATGTACAGTCATATATCTGTCAAATTAGATTCCCAGTAATTTCGCCAATATAGTTAAATGTATGTTTTGGCAGAAAAATCAAACGTTTTAAAAATTAATCATACATATATCCATCGATACTCACTCCGTTAACTTTATTCCAAAGCGATTTAACTTTGAGGTGGGCTTTTGCCTACAATAATGCAAAAGCAACAAGTAATGTTGGGTATGGTTGATACAATCTGTCAAACAAAACACAAGAAAAGTGACAGTTTGGTTCGCACCAGCTATTAAAAATACATATGTATGGGCTAAAACGGTCACCTTCAAATAAATTAGCCTTGATTTGTTCTATTTACCCTTACTATTGTAGACAACTTATTTGTGCTGCCACCAATACAAAAAATGCCAAAATAAAATGTTAGAAACAAAATAATGCCCCTAAATTTGTATAATCATTATCCTGCAACTTCTTTATTATAAATGTAATTTTGATTTTACTTTTATTCAAGCTTAAGTTCATTTCTATATAATCGCAACAGTGAAAAGAATTTATATAGAAATGAACTTAAGTCTGAATAAAAGTGAAATTAAAATACATAATAGTTCTAGAAAAAGTTCAAAATAATAATAAAATAATTAAATATAATTTTGATGTGAATAAGTGCTTGCAGTAATCGGGGAATGAGTTCGCTGCTGCTCTAATAAATAAACGAATGCTTATGCCCTTATACATGAAAGCTTTGAGTGCCTCGATGGCTGAGTGGATAGAACACCTGCCCAACAGTCACGAGGGCGCAGGTTCGATTCCTGCTCTGGGCGTTTCTGCAGAAAAGCAAAACGCTTTGCGGCTTAGTGTATGTTTCAAGTGGAAAAAATATATATGTAAATATATGCATGCATGCATTAATTTAAAAAAAAATTATACATATACTTATATGTATGTATATATACATGTATATTCTAAATAAGGACATATGTATTACATTTATGTATATGCAGACATGAATGCGACAACATATTATTATTATTTTATATTTTTATTGTAGATTTATCACTTTTTAAAATATTTATGCAAGAAAAATAATTGTAATTATTATAATAAAATATACGAAATATTTTCTGTATTGATCTCATGATTTACATTATATATAAATAATGATGATATTTTAACTAAATTTCATTAAATCCATTTCTAATAGATGCATACATACATAAACACTACACACATTTGTACATTCATACATCTGGGGATATTTTCGTAATTTCAGTAGATAGTTGTGCATAACAGCCACTCGATTTAATTTAGTGTGTGTAATAAATGATACAAATACAGGAACAACATTTGATGTATATAAATATTATTCAGTGTTGCTGCAAAACTGCCGTAATTCAAGATATAGTGTTGCAAAACGTTGCACATATGTACTGATTTACGAGTAACCATTATATAAAATTCTCTTGTAATTATTTTCAAATCGACACATTATTTTCTATAGATTTAGCTCTACAAAATTTACATATATTTAGGCATGCTACTAGGTCAAATTATTGGTTTACAAACATACTTACATAATTATGAACAAAATAAATTAATTTTTTAAGGAATATATACACATATGATGTATTTTATTATATATGTATGTACATTAAGTATTACCTTTAAACCTTATTTCGTTTAGCGTCAACAATACGAGCCGAGGTTGTTTTGCGTCGATTGTTGTAAATCGATATATATAAAGTGTCCTAAAACTATAAAAACAAATTCAGCTAGGCAGATTTACTGCCCGAGTATACCGTTGGATTTTTACTGAGCGAACGTCAAAATAAAGAAATTACAAAAACATATGTTGCCCTTTTTGTAATCGTTATTTATGCTATGATTTTGATTTTGTTTTGAGTCATTTTGACAATTCACCCAGTGTGTATTTTCTAATGCGATTACCTGTAGTGAATTCGCCTTAGTTGTGTGCGTGCGGTCGTTCTTTTTCCGATACACGTATTTGTTTTCGGCTCTGTTGATAGAAAATCAATAAATTTTGATTTTCATTTTGATGGCTGGATTTTTATGTATACACGTCTGAATTTCTGCTTGACAAAAACAATAATTTTTCTGTCTTTTTTCATTTCAACAACATCGCGGTTAAGAAATAATTCAACAGACATATTTCAGTTGTGCTATGTTTGTTCATGAAAACATCAAATAAAACTACATATGTAGATATTTTAATTCCGCTGTTGTTTTTAACAATAAAATTGCTGGGTTGGCTTTAGTTTACCGCGCCAAATGCTATAAAATGAAGCTACTCAGTATATTTAAATGAAACTTGGTAGGAATGCTATTTAAGTGCTTCTACATCTATATCATTTCGGTTTTATTAAAAATTTAAATTTTCACATTAATTCAACTTTTTATGGAAATTTTTAAGGCTACTTAAATGTGGTTTCACAATGCAAACAAGCGACTTGTCTGAAAATTTTGTAGAAATCACTCAAAAATTCGAGTGCTTTTCATATAAAATTCCTAGACAACTCACTTGTTTGTCATCGGAAACAGCACATTAAACCTTTGTCAATGAGTCGTTTTGATTATATCATGAAGTAGAAAAATCCTTGCGCCCGCCAAAGCCGGGTATTCAAAATAAAAAAATAATAATTTCTTAGGAAAATGGATATCATTTTGGACTCCACCACTCCTGCCAAAAATTTTCCACCAAAGCGTGGTGCAGTAAACTAAAGCTTACTTTAATTACAAATGAAACAAATTTTTTCAATTATGCTGTATTCTTACCACAAACCTTGGCAAATAACTTTGCACAAGTCAATAATAAATCATTGTCCAACATATTCTTAATCGTTTACTACGATGGCAAAAAATACAAATTGTGATTGAAGCTATTGTTTGCTATAATCATACGACACACACATATGCATTGATTGATGGTTTTGTTGATAGTCTCAGGGCTTTAGCAATATTATAAACATATGTTGTGATAAGGGTCGTTGCATTTTGGAGTGCATCGATATAAGTGGCATCTGATTTTGATCAGCATGCGCGCCTTTATTGAATCAAAATATTTTTGAATTTCTTTTGCAATAGCATAATTTTAAGAAAGTGGAAAAAGAAAAGAACTTACAAGCAATGGCCGATTTAATAAATTAGTGGAGAGATGGAAAAATCCATCATTTGCGAAAAGGATTTCCAAAAGGCAGTCTGCCTTGTGACTTCAAAGAACAGTGGGAAAGAATTGCAACGATATTAAATGTTCCCGGTTCACCGAAAGGGCAGCTAATGTTTAACAAAGGTAAGATAAATAGTTTTAAATATATTGGATTTTTGAATGGCAAGCAGGTCTTATCTGAAAATCACAAGCTCTCAAATCATCTTGAATTCGGAGTCAAAAGTTATATTACTTCAAAATAAAAATTGTACACCATAAATTAAGTCCCAAAATAGAAAAGTCATAAAAGGCGTAATTGCAAGATATTGATGCAGTTTGTTTTAGAAATCACGATGATTTGAAGCATTGTGATTTATTTAAATGTTTAAGGTACATTCTGGTGAAAATTACAAACAGGAACAAAACATTTTGATCATTTTATATTATTTGAATATCATGTACACATGTGCTTTGCAAATTTTCTTTGTAAAGTATATTTATATATGTAAATAAATAAATATTTACAAACAAATAAGCACATTCAAGTTATTATTATTTTTATTATTATTGAAAACATTTCTTTTTTTATACAGGCCTGTCACAGAAAATAATTTCGTTCGAAAATTTTTTCAATTCAAGAACTTCTTCAGAAAAATGAATATCGATAACCGATAAAACTGGAAGGAATTTATTCCCTTCGATATATTGAATTTTGCTTCGCCAAAATAAATAAATAAGAACCTTCGGGCATGAAATAATTTATTCCCTTCAATTTGCAATTTTCTGGGCATAAAAATTACTTATAGTAGAAGTAGTATTTAAAATTTTAAGAAAATGAATAATTTAAATAATTAAAACTAATTGAAAATAAAATAAAAAAGCAGAAAAAAGGTGAAAAAAGAAGTTCATTGTAGAGACGAAGAAAAAATCATCTATTTCAGAAAGAAATTTTGAAAAATGTCAAGGAGCAGGAAATTCTGTGATTCTGAAGCAAAACCCGTTTGTGTTTACAGTTAGCAAATAAACTCAACATTCAATAAAATTTATACACTATTTTTTTCTGATGACAAAGGAGGTGAATTCACACTCTTATACTTTGTATTTATAGCTTCGACGAATTTAATAACACACGTCAAGTCTAAAAGTTTCAATGCAATACTCTATGATAACAAGTAAGAGTGCTATATTCAGCCATGTCGAATCTTAAATTACCAAAGTGTGTAAAATTTAAATATTTATTGAAACTTACTGTTTTCTCTTCTAATAGCACTAAACTTCAAAGCTCAAAACATGTACGATAACCAGTAAGTGACAACACTGATGATTTTTCAAATTGTTTTATTTTAATAAAATAAAAATTTACTATTTACATACATTCACAATATTATGAGTGCTTTTTCCGTAGAATTAAAAAAATAATCATAAAAAACAATAACTAAGCTAAGAATCGACTGTGGCATGTCAGAATTAAAAAAATTTGACAAAAATGAGCGCCATGCAGACTGAAAATTGAATTCCCGCATGCCAAGCTAAAACACTATCCACTGAGCTATCAATGCTTTGAAAGGAGTGCTCCTTGACTGTTTTATTATTGTTCTATTTCAAATTTTCGATTTTTATTTTAAGATTGACTTCATATTATGCTTAAATGTCTGTGTATCAAGTTACGTGTGTATGTTAAACAAGTGAAACAGGAAAGTCAAAATAGAAAATAAAAAGTAATATTAGTACATACCTACCTACAAAGCTTTCTTCTGCCAAAATAGCAACATGTTTTTTTCGAACTTTAAAATAATTGAAACAAAATAAATGTTGCTTGTAGATAAACATGTTGATAATGTGTTCATATAAAATTAAAAAAAATTACCATGAACACATCAGCATGTTTTTCTGAAAACATTACTTTGTTCAATTATTTAAAGTTAACATTTATGTTACTAAATAACTTGAGAAAATGAGTTGTATAAATAAAACAAGCTTATTTATGATTTTGTTGTATAAAGATTTCAATATTACTGTTATTCAAAAATGTTTTAATTTTTTTTTTAATTTTTTGTTGTGAAGTTTTTATTATATATTTTTTTCCTGAAGATGCTAACAAATTGTCAGCGAAATATCGAGAATAAATTAACTATATAAATATTTTTATATAAAACAAGATCTGAAGCTGTAATAATTATTTTCAACATGAAAGAGTAAGTATTTAGTTAGGTAAACATTAACAAAAAAATGAAGGTCCTCAAAATCTTATTTGGAAAAAATTATTTAAAACTAAACAATTGTAACAATTTACATATATTTTTAAAATATGGTTTATTTTGACGTTTTACAATGAAATAAAATGTTCATGGTCTTTTTCTTGTTTGACTTGTTTCTGTACTTCTTTACTCTATTTCTTTTCTATTCTTTTTCACACATGTACATTACATGAGCTATCAAGTGCAGAAGCCAATGAAAGAGGAATATTTGTATGTACATCCTTGTTTGTTTAGTTCTGTTTGAGATTTTCTTACTTTCTTACTTAAAAACATGCGTACATACATACTTTGATACTTCTGTACATTTAAACAAAATATGAATAAACTTATAATAAAAAGGAGTAGATTTCTGATAGAATAAAATATATACACAAAAGTAAAATATTACAAGTTCAGTGGCTCAGTGGGTGGTACCACTGTAAAAATATATCCAGCAAAAAGTTCAGCCCGCGCCGTTTTACTCTTTTTATAAAACAATAAATGCACGCAAAATTTAAAATTTTAATCATTAATTATTTTGTCTATATCTCTCAGTTAATTTATGCGCTTATTTTTTTATAAAACAATAAATGCACGCAAAATTTTAATCATTAATTGTATTGTCTATATCTCAGTTAATTTATGCCCGATTTTGTTAATTTTCGAACTTGTATCACTAAAGATACTTAAATTACGATTACAATCACATTTGGATCTATAAGTTGTGTAATGGCATCAAAAACGGCGTTTAAAACATCATATTTACTAAACAAACTTAATATAACCTTTCAGTAAACAAGCTCAGTATGAAATGTAACAATTTCATACTGAGCTTATTACCTATTATAAATAGAATGGAAAATTTTCAATACATTTTGTTATGTAAAATTTTAAAATTTGAAATCATTACACATTTCACACTGAGCTTGTTATTTGGTTACCTTAAAAAGAATGGAAAAATTTTCCATACATTTTGTTATGTAAAATTTAGAAATTTGACTTTTAAATTTAAAAAACAAAGAAAATATATTCAGCCCAATTCTATATATTCTCTTGAGAATTTCTTCCCAAAGATAAAATATATAAGAGTATATATATATATATATATATATATATATATATATATATATATATATATATATATATATATATTTAAGTGGAAACATTAACAAGAAGCATCATGCTCATTTTAGAGTCAGATATCTTTTCAGCACAGATTCTTTTTATTTGTTAACACCGTTAAGCATTAAAATGGGAAAATAAAATTTCTCACGGGAATTGTAGCAGAATTGGTCTGATTGAAAATTTTCCCATTTTACCCAGTAAACAGTAAAAACGAAATCAGTGTGAATTGCGCCATTAATAATAATGAATAATAATACGATAAGAACTGAAAATCCGTTTCTGTTTTATGAAACAATCGGGCTTTAAGTTTTGTATGCTCTTGTATTAGTGAACACACAAGCTTCATTAGACTTGTGTCTGTTAACATTTATTATTTTTAGGTTAGATCTGCTTCTTAGTTGTTTTGTCTAATAGCTCTTCAGCAGTCCAGATGCTGAGAAAGTCGGTCTTCTGATCGAGAAATAAAAATAAATCTATTTGTTAACTATCGAGTGTTGGTTGTACTCTGTTCAGTGGAATCTATATAATTATTCAAAAATTATTTATTCACTATTAAGCAATTTAATTGTTTTTTATATATGTTATCTATTTTATTTGATCTTTATATTTATATTTAAAATAATTGTTACAGCTCCAGATCTTGTTTTTTATATAAAAAATGTTTTTATATAATTTATTTTCGATATTTCGCTAACAATTTGTTAGCATCTTCAGAAAAAAAATATAATTAAAATTTTTGACAACAAATATTGAACAGAAAAATGTTTTGAGTAATAAAAAAAACAAATTATAAACATGAAAAATTTTTAAAAATATAATGTATTTAAAATCTTTACAAACAAACAAAATAAAAATAAAAGAAACTTGTTCTACGACCAACATTTACTCTTCCAAACAGCAACAGAATGAATTTTAAATCTGCACAGAAAATTTGGCACAGTCTTATAGATATTTGGTTAGAAGAAGATTTTAATTTTTAATTGTATAATTTGTGAGAATAATATTTAATTTTTGTATAAAACATTTATCAAACATGCTTATCTACAGCAACATTTATTTGTTGTTAAAATTATTTAAAGTTCGAAAACAACAAGTTGCTGTCTTGGAAGAGAGTAAATGTTGGTCGTAAACAAGTTTCTTTTATTTTGTTTGTTTGTAAGATTTTAATATTACTGTTATTTTTATAATTTGTTTTTTCTATTACCAAAATTTTTTCGTTCAATATTTGTTATCAAAATTTTAATTATATATTTTTCCTGAAGATGCTAACAAATTGTTTAGCGAAATATCGAAAATAAATTATATAAAACATTTTATATAAAACAAGATCTGAAACAATTATTTTAAATATAAATACATATTTTTATTTATTTGTAAGTCAAAGACATTTTAGTTGTTTTTGCGTAGTGTTTCAAAATGTCTAAAGCAGCTCGTCAATAGACTCGAGAAACCTTTTTAAAATATGCTCTAACATTCTTTATAATATTTTATTATTTCTACTGAAATAATGAGAATTTTAAGAACATTTAAAACACATTTTCAAAACGAAAGATAACTTTTTTCTATATTGCTACATATATATGTATTTTACTTTTTAGCAACGATTTGTATATTTGAAAATGTTAAAAGTAGACATTTTCAATATTCAATTATATAAAAATATTAATATATTGGCGATACTTTTGCTTTTTCGATATATCGATATCACCGATATTTTACTGTCGATACACCGAGACTAGTTTTTTTTTAACAAAATATTCAATTTTCAACTTTTATTTTAGCATGATAATTATAAAAACCTATTAAAGCATAACATAAAATCAAAACAGAATACATAATAAAATTTTTTTTGCTTTGCACAACTGGAGTGCTGTATCGCATCTGAGAAATTTGAGAACACTTTGTTTTTAAATAAAAGTATTCGTGATATCAATTTTAATCTTTGCAATGTTATTTTATAATTTTAATTTTAACATGATCTCAAATCAATTTATTGTCTTTTAAATTTCATTACTATTAATTTTAAATCTTGAATCAATCTAAATCAGATGTCATCGTTTATGTTGCAAAATCTTAAATATTGAAGATATTGTGGAGCATTTGTTGTTTGAAAATTTGAATTTTGTTGATATGAATGGCTCATTAATAAAGTCTGTTATGTTGCATAATAGAAGAATTGCTCTCACTTGAGTTTTGTTTACTTTTACTTGAGCTCAATTTAATAGTTTTACGATTTATCGAATCGATAGCGGCGATATTTATTTTGAGTACCGGATCGGTGTTTCGCTGTTTCCTAAATAGAATACACAATAAATGTCAAAAATCCAGTATCATTCAAATAAATATAAAATTTGAAGAATTAAATAAATTCATGATTAATGAAGCTGAGTAGCATCAGCTAAATGTCTACGGCATATAGACTGGGCAAAAGAACAACTAAAAGGTCTTTGACCTAAAATAATAAACATTTACATAATTAATACGCTGGCACGTTTTTTGTAATTCCTTTTACTCCAGTAATTCTGAAATGATTTTCGGAAAATATTTATCAATTTTAAGCAAGTTTTCGTAGATGTGCACAATCTAATTTCATTAAAATGATTCAGGCTATTGAATTTTTACTAATAACATTAAAGAAATATGTATAAATAAGCCAATGCTTTTGCATAATCTTACTAATTCCAACAAACAATCCAAGAGAAAAGAAAATATGAAAATAAAGAGGAATAAGTGCAATAACTAAAATAAATCAGCCTTATTCTAAATATTCTCGCGGAATTTCTCCCAGAAAACTCTTCTAGAGAAGAGTATATTTTTCATTCTTGAAAGTAAACACGTTGACAAGAAGCATCATACCCCATTTTAGAGTCAGCTATGTTACTTTTTTTTGGTTTTTGTATTTGTTGTGTTTTTGTTGAGTGTGAAATAGGGAAATAAAATTTCTCAAGAATTTGTGTTTAGAATTCGCGACAGTGATTTCTTTTAATAATTAATAGAATACGGTCGATTGAGTCGATCGCAAGCTGCACACAACCCGTTAATATCTATAAGCATGTTTTCTCTCCCTCCTCGTAGCATTTTTGATTTATGCCAATGCGATGTTGTACATTCCTGGTTTAAAGAACAAACAAATTTTCTTTTTTTTTTGTTTTTTTTTTAATTGCATAATTTTGTATGTAAAGCCTGGTGCTGTATTCAAAACTGTGAACAAATTTCATACTAAACAAATGATGCTGCATATGATTTTATTAGAGAATTTTTTTTGTACTGTGAACTGATTACGGCTGCGCAGCAGTATTTTATGCTTATTTCACGTTTCTAAATGAAGTTTTGAATGAAAATTTCACATGAAATAGTGAACAGAGTACCAGGCTAAGTATGTATGTATTTAATGTGTGTATTTGTTTTTTTATTGTTATATTTTATAAGTTCATTTATTACACTAAAAATTAACTTTTTCTTTTCATTTGGAAACTAAAAAAAACTTACAATATAAAACATCGGAAGAGATATACATATGTCACTATATTTATCGATTTATGCTAAGTGTATGTGTAGTATGTATAGCATGTACACATATGTATGTAAGCATATCGGAAATATATCTGATTTACACTACTATACATACATACATAAGTATTTTAGTTTTGGCCTTATGTTTGCTCCCAAGGTTGCAACACATTAATATTTAAAAATTAAATACAAAACATGAAAATTATAAATTATCTGTCAAAGGAAAAATAATAGTCTTTGCTTTATTTATTAAAATAAGTTTTGAGAAGAGTTATCCTTCATATACAACAGCTACATACATAGATACATATCTTACAAAAGTAAAAGTAAAAAACTATATATATATAAAACTTTATTTTATTCATAAGGCCTTTCTATATAAAGTTTCTAACATTTAATATTAGTATGGATGTGTGTATGTATAAGAAATTAACAACTAGATACACACAGAGTGAGAGAGTGAGAGCTGAGAGATATGAATGGATGAGAAGTGATGAAAAGGGCTAAAAATTCAGGAGGTTAAGTCAATTGAAATAATGTGATTCTTATTTAATAACAATGGTAATGATGTGCGATTCTGTTCTGCCAGTGTGTTGGAACTTGTTAGTTCTTTCTTTCTGTCCACCAAACCGTCTTCAATATTTGTAATTAAATTCACATTTTGTTCGGATATAATCCACTTGCCGGGATCATCTGTTAGTTGCTGGCTAAGGACTTTGATTTTGGAACACTTGACTGCTTTCGTTATTGTTTCTTTTAAATTTTGTGATTTAGCTTGAGACATTTTTGAGGAACGATTCGAGGAGAAATGTATAGTGATGGTCGAAAGGGCTCCGATAGGCTGGATTTGGATTTTATATCTTCATTACGGCTAAAGAGGAATTGATGCATTTGGCGCCTACGTTGTCTTGCTGTTGTTGTTGTTTATTCACAATTTTCATCAAACATGAGGTACTGTTGTAATTTTCGATACCGGTGTGTAAATTTTTATACGACTGTCAACCAAAAATGAAGAATCTACAGTTAAGTTGAGTTGCCTCGATATCCGTTACCGTTGCGTTGTGCAACGTTTTCAATGCATTTTATTAAATTTATTATTCTTGTTGTCACTGGGTGGTGTGATATTTGATGATGGCCCTAAACTACTTTTGTTAGCAACGCTTGAGAGGTTTGAAGAACATAACTTGTTTTGATTGTCTTCGTCTACATCTTCTTCATCGGAGGTACATAAATCGATTGTATCAACTATTATTTCATTGGAAGGATATGACGATATCTTCCAGTTGGAACTTGAATTGTCTCGTGTTAGTTTGATATTTAATTTGTTGCCACTTGAAGATGGGCTCAATTTTGTATTTATATCGGCGATTTTTTTAATCTTACCGAAATGGGACGACATCGATCTTAACAGAGTTGAATTGATGAGTAAAATATTCTCCATTCTTCGTTTTTGTGATACTGGCGTCGTGGAAAAACATACAAATGGGCACTGTAATCCTGCGGCTTCTTAAAAAATGCAATGGGGCTCAAACGTTGAATTTCGTTTTCGAAAAACTTTGGTCGTGATGTTATCTTAGATACTAATGGAGCATGACAAAACCGTTCAATGCGGTCCAGGCGTTCGATCAAATATTCCGACGTTAATACAGTTTTAGTAGCTCTCAATAACAGCTGACCAGCAGGCGAAGATAGCGGAATTGTAGGACAACGCGATGCTAAATGAACTGCTCGATTTCTTCTTGAGATGCGTTTCTTTTATCAATTATCATGAACTGGCTTTCCTTCTGCAGAGCGCTTGAAACAATACAACCGCCCTCACCCTTTGCTGACCGAGTCCTTATTATTGCATTTGTATTGTAAATTAAAATTTAACAAAACCAATACGCTGTTTACTATCTTCAAGTTGTCTTTGTCTATAAGCTGACTATCACACAACTCGAGTGTCACACAATATAACATCATCGTCTTCAACGTACATGTTTCATGTTCCTGAAAATGAACAAAGTTGCATAAATTTATTTTTGTGATTAAAATGGTGACAAGCAATATTCTAACAATCAAATTGTTTATCAATTCAACATGAAAATTAAAGCAACAGATTAAGAGTGGAAGTGGGGGTGGGGTATCCAATCAATAATAAATTTTATACATGTTATTAAGCGTCCAACTCATTTTGGCTTTTAGCGACGAATACAATTGGTGTAACTTGAGTTTCTTAATTTGGCAATATCTTGAGAAATTAAATTCGTGATAATTTTAGCTTTTATTTCATTGCTAAAATTTTTTGATTTTCTATTCGCTAATGCCGAGAAGTTTGCCAAAATAGCAAAATTTTTGCAATTTTAATAATAAAATAAAAAGCTACAGTTATCACGAATTCAATTTCAAGATATTGCCAAAT
>BGZK01004276.1:0-14998 GCA_005406025.1 Eumeta japonica | reverse complement strand
GTGACCAAAAGCTCAAAAATACGTATAACAATTTTTTCAAAAAAGGTCGAAGAAATATAATGATGAATAATGAATAAACATAAAGCAATTTTTATGAATAAACCACCAAAAATCTAATGTAACAATTTATATGAAGCATAATTCAAAACATTTTGATGCGGTTTTATGAAATAAAATTCAAAAAATTAGAAATAAAAACTTTGCTTCGACCGTGACAGGACTCGAACCTGCAATCTTCGGATTCGAAGTCCGACGCCTTATCCATTAGGCCACACGGTCCCTGTGTCAATCATCTAACACACGCTGTTTTTGCTAACATTTTTTTACGAATACATGTAACAAAACAAGGGATGCTTTAAATGCCGGTTACACGAATTCATACACTTGCAAATGCAAACGCACATTAAATAATGCAAAACCAACCCTAATACAGGTGTTAAACTAATGATGCTAAAGCATCATGAGCAAAACAAATATTTTTATCGTAGTATAAATAATCATATTTTCCAAAGCAATTCAAACAAGGGGATATATCTAATTTTTTATATTTCAAATAAACAATTTATGTCATAACAAAAAGCTCATTTTTTTTTTTCACCATGAACGCAGTTGAAAAGATCGTATTAATTACGGATTAATACGCCCTTTGCTGGTCACTTTGTGTCTCATGAACTTTATATAAAACGAAGATAAAAGCCATTAAATTAATCACACTTTCAAGGTAAACAACAAAATTTCAATTTGAAACCATTAATTAATGTCAAAATACACCATCGTTATAAGCCAGCTTTTTTCTTTTGTGTCTTTTGCCCAGGTTGTTGCTACTTATATTTTTGCTTTTGTTAACTACATACATATTTAGGCCTTGGTTAACAAAAGTAAAACACTTTAATGGCGTCAACATCCCGGATGCCAACAAATTTAGCAAAATACATATGTGTTATGCATCAAGGTTTTAAAATGGAATAGCTCAGCACTAGAATCTTTGACAGCAAAATAGGTATACGAGCCTTTTCATTTCCATTTACAAAACTTGATTTTGCTCACATACACACATTCCAATTAAGCAACAAAATATGTATTATTAAAGTTTATTAACCTTTTAACCATTTTAAAATATCGTTAAGAAGAGAATATTTCAAAACTGTATGAACTGTAAAAGTAATGGCTTAAGACCGGTATGCAGATCTTACGGAAATGAAAATAATTATTTAGAGAATTGTAGGCCATATATGGCAAACTTCCTTACAGGCATATTTCCCTGTAACGAACACACATTGATATTTATATTTTAAATACGTTTATTTTGTAAGGTAATAATTGGCACGGGGAGTTGGGTGACGGTTATCGATTGTGCGAATCGTGACTCACGATGTTGCAGTGGACGAGTGAGTATCTCGAACACACAGTAGAACATAAATGTCAATCTCATTGAAATATATTGCTGACAAAATCCTACTGATAGCTATCAGTGAGTTGTAATAATGACCCTAAGAAGCATATATATAGGATTAGTGTGTTCAACAAATGTGTTAAAAAGGATAACTCAACTCCTCTAAAATCGCCCTGGAGATACCATTTTTGTGCGGGACCCTCAATAAAGAGCAGAGATAGAAAGTTAGTGTTTTTTATGTCTTCGACCAATTGAATCACAAGGTTTTTTTTTGATTTCACCAACAATTCACCAAAAACATTTTACGCAACAAATGGTTACTCGAACATAACGTTAAACTGCTCGCAAGTACTTAAAAACGTGTTGGATTAAATTTGTCTGTCTGGCGTTTCATTTGATTTATTAAACCAGACAATAGTTTCCAATAAGACACGCTTAAGTATTACTTTTATAAATTCCGCTTTGTGTAATATTTTTGTAGTTGTATTTATTTTACTTTTTGGCTTTATTGTCGTTTAAGAAATTGTGGAAAACAGTAATTGTCATTCATTCATGGTTTGTTTAAAATTTTTTCCTGCTCAAATACTTGCATTTGTGCAAGAAACCAGTTGATAGTTTTTTTTTTGTTTTAACCAGACTCTTTAACTGTTCATTTATTGTTTTAACGCAAAATTAAAATTCAGGCATTGTTTTTCTATCCAACAACAAAACTAAATAAATGTGTACTAACATGTAATAAAATGAAAACTTACGAAACAAAGGCTGAAGTATGTTGTTACTACTAAAAAAAAAAAAATACAAGATATGTACGAGATTCTGCTTTTGGAATTTTTAATTAAATACATATGTATACTAAGTTCATTGGATTTGAGTTCATTGGTATGTTATTTTTTGAGTAGAGGTCATGATTTGGTTATTTTATGGTTTATATAATTTATTAAAATTCTTGCAAGCTAACGACCTAATTCGTTACAGAAACGTTATGTACACTAATTCATAAATCATTAAACAAAAAAAAAAAAAAAAAAATTTTGTCGCTTTGAACCATTTTAGACAAAATAATTTACAGTAGTTGAGAACCCAGGATGTAGTTCATGGTACAATATGAACAAAAAAAAAAAAAAGAAAGAAAAATGAAAAATAATAATATTTAATAAAAATAATGAAATCCTTTTTATGAAAGAAAATAGATTAATAAATAAATAAAATAATGATTTATTCGTTCTTAAGTATTTAAATTTATTATTAGGTCAAAGCCTTTTAGATGTTTTTGTCTAGTCTTTCAGCATGTCTATATGCCGCCGACGTTTCCTTTGATGCTAATAAATACAGTAGCAATACAGAAAAGTTGTTTTTCTTTGAGAATGTGTTAAATTCTCATTATTTCTATTGAAATAATAGAATATGAAGTAAATGTTTGAACATTTTTTCAACAAGGTTTTTCGAGTCTACTGACAAGCTGAATAGCATCAGCGAGATGTCGGCGGCATATAGACATGCTGAAAGACTAGGCAAAAACAACTAAAAGGTAGTTTGACCTAATAATAAATTTACAAATTATGTATAAAAGAGCCTTTAGATTTGAAAATATCAAAAAAATACCCACAAGCCTTTAATTTTTAACAAAAATATTTAAATTTAAAATGACGCGAAAGCAAAGAATATTGACAGCCAAAGTATTAAATAGGCCATAAAAGACATTCACCTGGAGCTGATAATACCACCTTATAATATATGAATTCGCCTTGGTTTGAACAAAGACAGAAACAGCTTATGAAATATATTATTTAAAAGCTCTAAAGTATAGACTTTTTATCCTACACTGATTGCAACGAATTACACGGCCCGTCCGTACTTGAGTCAGATCACCTGGCCTTTAATCAATTTATGTTTTATTTTATTATTTATCAAAAAGAAATATCTAGACCACTTCATTCAACAAATTTTATTTTGAATATCAAAGTTAAAAAGTAAAACAGAAATGCATAAACTACAACAATAAATTAACATTATGAAACTTGTTTTGTAATCTTAACATTTTGCACCCATTCGATTAAGAAAAAATTAATCAAGTTTCGATTTCTTAAAATGTGCAAATACTTTTTAGCAGTTTGCTACACATACCCATAGATTTCTTATTACAAAAAAACAAAAAATCAGTTTTCTTACGACCGACCGGTCGGTCAGTTTGAGATCCAGTCTAAATAAAACTGGTCTCACTTTAAACAAAGGCAACTTTATTGTTGTTGTTATTATTATTTTTATATATTTATTAATGATACATGTTCTTGTGTTCAAAATTTATTAATAACAAGAAAATATGTATATTTTATTTAAATATGGAATTGTTGTTGTATTAGAATAAAGTTATATATGTATGTATGTACACATCTATTTAAAGCTTGCATGGCCAGTTCATGTAAATTTGAATGTTGCTTTTTAGTTGTAGTGGTGGTGACTGAGGTCCGTCTATTATTTGTCTGTCTGTTATAATTTAATTTTTTTCTAAACCTTTGTTTGAGCAAAAGACTATAAATATATCCATACATATTATAGTCTTTGGTTTGAAACGTGTGCTGTTTGCTGAATCATATTTTTGTTGTTGCTGCAAACATAAAAGCTGTGGTAAGTTGTTTGTTGCCTTTAATGGTTCAACATTCTCCATTTTTGTTTTCTTTGTTTTGTTTCTTTGCAGCGCTTTAATGCTTTTATTATGTATGTACTAAAAAGAGTGTTTTATTAAATTTTTCTTTATGGGGTTTCAGCTGTAAAATATTTTGCACTCTTTATACTTTCACTTTTAAAGTTTTGGCTTTGTTAGTTTTGTAAATTAGAAAATTTGTCTTAAGTGGATGAAGTGATGATGTGTAGAAATATGTATTTCATAAAACTAGTTTTTTCTTTCTTCTTTTTGAAGTGGGTACATAATTTTATTTGTTTTGTAATATATTAACTGTAATTATAGTTTATTGATTTCGAGTGGGATTGTTAGTACATATTTTGATGTGGTTTGTTTGATTTGTGTTTGTATGTAAGTAGTTGCATTTTGCTAATTAATACTAATTTAAAATGCAAAAGTTAACCCTGATAAACCATAATTATTTCTACATATGCAAATATAGACTTTTGTAATCAAATCACGTTAAAATAACATGAAATGTGTAGAAAGCAAAATCGTTTCTCGAATTAGTGTTGAATGCACTAGAGTTGTAAAATTATTGAGTATTTACGTATAATGCATTCAGAAACCAGTATGCGATTCTAGTATTCAATTTTAACAATTTGTTAAATATATAACTAAGTGAATGCTATTGCTATTCTGTCGCAGGGCACTTAACAACATTTGTTATCGTATTTATTAATAGATTTTTCACAATTATTATTATTTTATACAAATGTATATATATAATTCATTTTATGTATACTTTGCGTTTGTAAAATCTAAATATGGCTTAACATGGTAGTTGTGAGCCAGATTGACAAAATTCAATTAAATTATATTTGGTAAATTTATACAATTGATATAATAAATAAACGTTAATAAATAGCAGCAAAACATTTGTGTAAAACTTCGATAAAGACAAGCTAAGTCGTTACATTTCATACTCATTCATAATGAGTCTACGATATTTCAGTGCAGTTTCAATGTAATTGTAAAGTGAAATTAGTGCCATTCAATAAATTAACTTCGTCAAAGTTGAAACAGCTTTTTTGAGGAATTGTTTTCTAATATCCTTATATATTGGACAAACGCCATAAAATGGTATGTATTCTCAATTTCATTCAAGTTACATATTGTGCATGTTAGTGTTGTGTTATTAGTGAAAGCCCTGGCGTTTAAGTTCAGCAAACCATCTTGCTCTAATCAGTAAAAAGTAGTAGGCAAATTAACAGCAAGCATTGGCATCACATCATAATTAAGATTTGCGTACAGATCATGATTTACTGAATTTAAAAAGACGATATTTAATTTGTTATACTAATATATATCTAAAGCTTAATGCTAATATTAAACATTTAAATACTTTAATTTAAATGTTTAAATAATTGCAATCATCAGGTATAGAAACTAGTGCTGGTTAAGTGGGAATTATTGGAGTGTGGTATTAAGTACTAGCATTTCCTTTTGACAGTCAACAGCCAAAAGTAGTTACTCAATACTTTCAGAGTTGCCTTTTAACCAAATATAATAGATAATTTAAAATAAAATGTAGCTTTGTTTGAAAAAAAAAAACATTGGATGCTCACTTGCCTAAATATAAAAACCATAAAATTTTCAAAATCTATGGATTTTTTTTAGAATTCGAGATTTTCGCAAAGGTTGATCCGAACCTCTGATCACAACTTAAAAACAGCTGTTCCGATTTTATTATGTGATATGTCAAAAAATTTTAAATTATGTTAGCTTTAAGCTTTTGTAATATCATTTGTTGGTATAATTAATAGTTTTGGAGTTATTGCGAAAAAAGTGAAAAAAATTTTTTAATAAATTGTAAAATTTTTGATTTTGAAAAATTTCAAAAATATAAATCTGCAAATTTTTCGGTTTCTATATTTATTCATAAAGCTGCATGTAATAGAAATAAAATAAGCCATCATTTATTAAAATCTATGGGTAAATGTTAATTTTATACCCGAAAAACAAAATACCATTTCGCCTAACACATTTTTTTTATGTGTCCATGCAAATCATCTCAGCGCACACACACGAACCACAAAAAAGTATGTTTTAAACAATATCATCATCAAGATGGTAGCTGCTGATCCCAAAATAATTATGTGACTTTTTGGCTACAAATGTAGCCTGCTAAATGTAGTTTGCTGTAGCAGATGTGTTTAATACTTGATGCAGAGACTTTTGCATCCATTAGTTTATTTTTTAATTCATTAGATGCTTGCCTGATGTAGCTGGCTACATTTCTAGTCGATCGTGTAGCTTGCAATGTCAAATGTGTTTCATGGCTAATGCTATAGAGTGATATTTAGAATGCTACATCTATTAGTTTTGTTTTTAAAGTCATTAGCTGTATCCAACCCAGTGAGTTACGAAACTGAAAAATAAGTTAGTTTCGAGTTATGATTACGTTCACGCAAAAACTGCATCATCATCAATAAGTTCAATAAATTCTATAAAACCCTGTATCAGCAATATCAATGGGCAAGTTTATAATAACCAGCTAAGTATCGCTGTAGCTGTAACAAAATACTTGTAGCTCGTCAAATATAATCGTATTGATTAGCAAGTCACAATTTTCTCGCATCAACCACTTTGTAGAGGATAACGCGATAACTCTAAAATCTAACGAAATGCTGCATATTAAGCCTCTATATGATAATTTAAAATATTACAACAAAGCTACAACATTATCACCCTCGTAACTAGTGGTACATAAAATTTTAAAACAAACTGAAATACTTATAATAAATGTATATTTTATATACAATTTTTAATATCACACTTACCTTAAGGGAAATGACTAATAATTTCTTTTTAGTTGTTGGCGTTTTATTTTTCTCTGTTGTTGAATTTGACAAAAACAAAATCCTTTGTTACAGCAACGCTAAAATTATGATTGTTAAACAGAAATTTAATCAGTTTTCCTTTTTAAACATAAAAATCACAAAATTGTTAAATATTTCTTGTTTTATTGAGAGGTGTTATTATTTTTATTTTATTTTTTTGATTTACTTTTAAAACAAAGATTCAGTGTCAAGATGATTTACGCGATGATGTGTCACAACAGTTTTAAAAGAATAAACTTGATTTCTTTTGAAGGTTTAACTTTAAAATAAATTTTTAGCTTTAATATTGAGGTTAATTATAAAAATATGGTTAATTAGTTTTAACAGAGATCTTAATAATGACTCAGTCAAAAAATATTCAACAAGGGAGATTACCAATACCAAAAATTTATTTAAATATATGTATATATTATATAAGAAAAATAAATATTTCATTTATTTCGTTTAAAAAGTTACCGAAACAATTTAAGAAATTCATTATGATTATTAAACACTTTCGTTTAAATTGAAATGTTTAATTATTATCAGTATGCAAGTTTTCTGTACTTGTATTATAACGGTGTATTTATAAAAAAATATTTTTTATTTATTAAGCAGTTATTTGACAGATGTTGCTTAGAAGTTTGTCAAACAAGGGACCTAATAAACGTAGAATATATTTTATGAATACAGCCTTAAGGTTTTTATTTGACAGCTAATGCACTAAACATGTGCACGAATACACTTAAATTAAAAATTCCTGAAACCACAACTCACAAGCACTTATTTAAGCATCTTTAAATATTGTAGCAGAATTTAAGCATTAAATGCATTTGCAACCACAAGCTACCAACTACACACGTTCTTATGATAACTGTCATTTCGACGAATTCGTGCTTTTATTAAAAGTATTATTCACTTTTGTGAAAAAACTCTAAGTGTCTAAATGGCTTAAGCCAGCTCGAACGACTGTGCAATCACATGAAACCAATGCGTACAACTATAACTGAACTTATTAAACTTTTGGTCATATTTCGTCAGATGTCATTTTGTTTAAAGCCAAAGACGCAACTGAACGTACTTTTCATATGAAATCTGGTGCTGATGGAAAAAGAAGTAATAGAAATTATTTTATAAAAGAAAATTTATAACCATGAGAGAAATTAATAAGCAAGTTTGAAGCAGCGGGGGTGTTTTCAAATGCTTACTCATTTTTGGTACTTAATTATATAAACTTTTCATAAGTTCATTTAAGTAAATTATGATCATTTTAAACTCCGTTTTAATTTACTTTAATATTTCGCAAATTTTGGCATAACCTTAAGCCAGCTCATACAAAATATTGTTAGGTCTTAAATTGTTACTACTGTCAAAATATCTAACATAACATGAATTTTGTATTTATACTATCACACCTCTAGTATAACGAAAAAAGGCAGTAATATGACCACAAGAACACATTGATTACCGTCAGCTGAGCAACTTAAGGCAACAAGCGTGCAAACCATTTTAAAATTTCAGCAATTAAAGTAATCGCGAACTTTGTTTTTGAAGGGATTTATTAACGTCCTATCTTGATTATCAAATTATTTGTTATAACAATGAACAAAACGTCGGCAGAACTGCTAACAAGTCTTTGATATGGAGAGAACGTGTTGACAATATTGCTTTGAAAATGAAGTGAAATAATTGTCTTTACAAAGGTGTCATAACAATAACAAAACAGTAGCAGCTGTGGTCCAGACGTGTCAAATTTTTGCGCTAACAATTAGTTATTATAACAAAATTTTAGTCAAGACAGGACAATAACAAAATTATTTTGAAAGTAATACTTCCTGTTAAAAAGCCACATATATTGTGTTTCAAAAAGGTATTTATGAAGGTACTTATTCCAAAAAGGTACTTTTTTCAATAAAATGCTTTCTTTCAAACACGTACTTTTGCCATCAGACTTTTTCAATAAGGTTCCTTTTTCAAAAAAGAGTTTTTTTTCTTTCAAAATGCTACTTTCTTCAAAAAGGCTTTTTTCCCGATATATAATTATTTTAGAGTTACTTTTCCCAAAGGGGTAATTTTTAAAACAGTGCTTTCAAAAAACTTTTCTAAGGCACTTTTAAAAAGTACTTTTGTGGAAGAGATATTTTTTTCTTAAAGGTACATTTTTCGAAAAAGTACCGGCTTCAAAAAAATTTTTTTCAAATAGATAATTTTTCAAAAAGTTATTTTTATCAAAAAGGAACTTATTTTCAAAAATGGTACTTTTACAAAGGGATACTTTTTTAAAAGAAAATGTAGTTTTTCAAAAATATAGTTTTCCAAAAAGTTATTTTTTCATAGAAATACTTTTTTCAAAAAGTACTTTTTCAAAAGGTACTTTTTTATTGAATTTTTTATTCTTTCAAAAGTAAATTTAGAAATTACTATTCGTTGTTAAGCCAATTATATTTTATTTTATATTGATTAAATCAAGTCAGAAGACCTTCCTTGTTTTCGTCGATGCCGTCACTTTTCGATGATTAGGAAGTGCCATTGAATTGGTCCTTCCTCGCTTTACCAGTTATTATTTTTATGTTTGGTTTTACAGATTCTTTTGAAGAAAATTTTATTTATTTTTTATTTAAATATAAACGGGCTGCTTTGTTATAAGGTTGGTGGGGTTTACGTGTTTACTTGTTTCCTTCAATTAGAAGGATTTTTTAAAAGACAATAAAAAGTACAAATTAAAGATTAGTGGGGAATTACAAAACCTGGCTGTTTTGAATCTGCTATGATACTCATCGGCACCCTTTTGCTTATAACTCCGGCTTCATCTAAACATTCACTGTTTTGCATTACTGCTTAGACTACCGAACCACCAGTTTTTGATTTAATTTCTGTCTATATTCAATTGGTATCAATCACTTCCAATTTTTATCACTTTGTTTGTGCTTGTTGCTTGGAAGATTTTATTTCATCTCAGAACGACAATGTCAATTGTTTTTAATTTCTTGTGCTTGTTGTTATTTGTTTTATTTAAGTGTTCACAACGCTACAAAATTTTCGTCATGTCCAGCAATTTTTTTGTCATTAATTTTTCATAATTTAATGTTATTTAAATATTATAATATTTTTTAATATATAATATGATATATACATAATAACAAAAGATTATAAAAACTATTTTGAAAACTAATGGCAATTTTATTAATAAAAATGATTTTATTTATTACCTTGAAGATCTTGAGTTTTAATTAGGGATGCAACGATACGCCATTTCGCCGATCCGATACCGATACTCAAAAATAAATATCGCCGATACCGATACGCTTACTGAAATTGAGCTCAAGTAAAATTAACCAAATTTAAGTAGAGTAATTCTTCTATTATACAAAAGAACAGTGTTTATTAATGAGCCATTCATATCATCAAAATTTTCAATACATTTCAGTTTCTAAAATTCAAATTTTCAAACTACAAAATATCTGCAATATTTATGATTTTACAAAAAAAAACGATGGCATTCAGTTTAGTGTGGCTCAAGATTTAAAATTGATATTAATAAGACTTAAAAAAAATAAATTATTGTTTCGCACAAAATAACAGTGTAAGATATTATTAATGAGCCAATTCAAACTGAATGTGATACTGTTTATTTTCTAAAATCATCAAAATTTTCAAACAAAAAACGTCTGCCATATTTATTATCTTACAAAATAAACGATGGCATTCAGTTTAGATTGGCTCAAGATTTAAAATTGATATTAATAAGATTTAAAGACAACAAATTGAATTTGAGATCATGTTAAAATTAAATTAAAATTATAAAAACGACAGTGCAAAAGATTAATATTTAAAATTAATATTAATAAGAAGTTTTCAAATTTCATGGAGATAGACGATTTCTAAATCCGTTCACACGAAAAAAAAACAAGCTAAAAACGTATAAAACAAGGTTGATTTCATGTGTTTCGGTGATGATTTTGCCCCATACGCTTCTTAAGTTAAATCAACCCGATTTATTCTTAATCTTTAAAAAATATTTTTCACTATTAAGATAATTTTAGCTTCTCTTAATTATATTAAACTTAAATTTAATATAATACATGTTTTTATATATCTAAAAATCAGAATTGATATCAATTTTGAATTTGGTAATTGTTTTTACAGAAGGTTAACATGCTTTTAATCAACATTTTTTCATGTTAATTTTACCTTGGGATTTTTTCTGTGTGAAACAGACCTACAATGGAAAAATGTCTCTCAGATGCGACAGAACTTATTTGAAAACTTAAGTATTTCAGCGCCATTTTCTTTAAATTTGGGTAGAATATGCCAGTGCACCAGTAACCAGTAGGTTCTGCATCACTACAAATATATTAGAAGTCTAAGGTATCTCTCGACTTCTTATTTAGCAAAACCACAACTTAGGATGAGTAAAGGCTCATCCCTCGGATTCTATTATATTATTTTTTGCAAAGCAAAATAGAAAAACAATTTCATTATGTGTTCTGTTTTGATTTTATATTCTGCTTTTAATATGTTATTTCTCACAGTTGTCATGCAAAAGGAGAGTTCAAAATTTAATATTTTGTTCAAAAGTCGCTAAAGAAAATATATAAGAAATATCGGCGTATCGACAGTAAAATATCACCGATATATCGGTATCGGTTGCATCCCCAGTTTTAATGGACGAAAATATTTCTTAAAAGTTTTTAAACGAATTGCTTTATAACGAATTCTTGAACGGCCTTCCTACAAACAAATAAACTTAAAACCCTCGTATATAATCAATTAAAGAAAAGTGTGTTAATTCCGGTTAAAACATTTAACATTTGGAAACAGTGTCATCAATATATTAAAGCATGAATACATGTTAGGTGTATGTGTGTTAACATAGAGGTGTTGTTACGCCAAAATCAAAAATACATGCAAAACAACACGAAGTTGTTTGATGAACAAATTACAAATCAAAAGACTTAAGACACAAACACACTCTTACAAGCGGCAGAATTAGTTTCAATAAAAAAATTAAATTAAAACTATTTAAACGATTTCAAGTTTTTATTTTATTATAAATCTTAAGTGTGATTAAGAAAAATTATTTTAGAATTCTTTTTTCTATTTATTTTTTTTTATATAAAGGGAATTTGTCAATGCGAAATTAAGTTTAATTATTTGAGTTATCTTTGCCAAATAATTGGCATTATTTTTATTTTGGATTTTTTCTTTCTTCTTTAAATTAAATATATTTGCAGTTGCTTAAATGACATTTAAACAAAATTCCTAAACTTGAAATAGAAACAAGTAAAATTAATTTGTACATGTTAAGCCACCAGTAAAAGAATGATTCAAAATTAACAGCAGCAACAGCAAAAACTTGATTTTGATTAAAGGGTGGTTAATAAAGTGATTTTATAAGACCAGTTTGCAAAAGTTAAATGAAAAAAATACTAATTAAAAACTTAGCTCATATTAAAAACAACTTATGGCTTTTAAAGCAAAAATTTGTTTTAGCAATACCAGTTGAAACATTGATTTAATCTCATCGATTTCTGTCTCTCAAAAATATACAACAGATTTCGACTTTATAGAATTTTACCTTTTAACCATTGTTCGCTGTTTTTAAATTAGTCTAGGTTCATACATAAAATTTTGTTTCATAAAATTCTGTGTTTGTTGTTAACAGGGTAACAAAATTGAGGCGAGTGAATTTTCAGTACAGACTTTCATGTACTTTGAAATTTTTGTTTTGTCATTCATCAATGTTAAACTGAAAAAACTTGGTTTGAATTTCATTCAGTGTATAGACAGGAAGGAAAGTTTCAAAATGAAATTAGACAAATTTTATGAAAGAGAAATTTCATGTAGTGAACCTAGACTTATAGGCAAATACTTAATTTTAAGCCAGAATAAAACTGCTAATAGGCAACATTATAAATATTGGTTGCATAAAATAAGCTGTGATATGCCAAAATTAATATTTTTCTTAGTTTCATTATAGAAAATGTACATTTTCAATGCATGACCTTTGATTCTTGTTTTTAAGCATTTTCTTTTAAATGAAGCCTGATATATATAAAATTCCATTTAGTTTTGTTTTTATAACTTTCAAAAAGAGATATACCAACGTATTTCCTTACTTAAATGAGTATCAATGGCTGTACAGGTTCAGCATTAAAAGAATTATTTCATAACTTGCTCTCATAAGTCTTATCAATAAAGTGACAGTTATATATTGTATTCAATTAGATGCAGCTGAATATCTCTGCTGTCTGTTTTACCGCAAGAGATACACCAACATATTTTACTCTTTTTTCTTTTGTTTTAAGTACAGTTTATTTTAAACTACACAATGCTCTATCATTCAAGATATGAGGGCATTTTCTATATGTGGCAACGCCATTGTAATTAGTGGAAGAAATTCTTTAATAGATTACTCAATACTTGTCAAAAAGTTTTAAATGGCACTATTTCTTTTGCCTTTCAATCGAGCTCTTTGACTCATGCATGAACATGATTAGATCATATTCTTTAGTTATATTTAAAGCAATCAACATGAATACAGATGTGAATTTGATTTGCGTCAGCATCTGCCATTACGAACTAATCAGACGGTGGACCAATGATGGGCTGCAATTTACTATTCATAAAAATAATGGATCATTTATAGGTCCCGTGCAAGGGGTTTAAACTACCCTCTTTCTGCACTAGTGTATTTCAGAGGCGCATCACACTACCGGCGGTATCATGCCTTAAGCTTGCTGGCCACCTCTCACCCCAGAAATCTGGTAGCACAGCTGGTTGATAGAGGCTCAGTTGCAGCCCCACCAACAACACATATTTGCCATGTTCCTATGTGTTTTTCCCAAGAATCATCTTGGGGCCGCCAATCCCCATGGTTTTAATTTAATCCACGGCTCATAAGCATTCTCTTATCTGAAGATTCGTTCGCCATTACCAAACGAGTCACTTGTCTAGGTATAGCAATCAGCAAGACAAAACCTGCCCTCGGAGGAATAACATGAATATAATTATACCGAATTTCTTTCAAATTATTAGCAATCAATTTGTTGCTTAAAAGGCTGAAGCTTGAAACACATTTGACACAGCAAGCAACACAACCACCAACTACAAATGTAGCTAGAAAGTCAGCTACTTATTTATATTGTAAGCAGCAGCTATGTATATCATCAAAATAAATAAGCTTTAAACAATTCTCGTTGCATGATCACACAAATATTGTTTGAAAAGAATTATTTAATTAAAGCTTGTATTAAATTAAAATCATTAACCTATTTTTCAGAAAAAGATATAATAAAGTCCAAATTAACGGCAGCTAAAATGGTATTTTGCAGCGCATGCTCCTTGAAATAAGTTATCTAAGAAGTTGGTGGTAGTTTTGCTGTCGAAAGTGTTTAATGTCTGGGAGAATAAATTGTTTCAAGAATATTGAAAACGCACAAATATGCATCATTTGTCGTTAGGATTTTAGGAATGTTTATAATTTGAATAGAGTCGTGTACCATGTTTAGTAAATACATGAGCGTATAGAAACTGAAGTTGGTCGGTTGATAGGATGTAATTTCTATTTTGGAACCAACCCAGCAATTCAAATACAGCCGCACATCGTTCGGAGTAACGCAATGTCGGCTATGGCTGCTGCAATAAAACATTAAACACATTCGAAGCAGCAAAGCTACCGGCTACAATCTATCGAAACAAAATAAACGCATTCTTACGGCAAATGTTATTTCGACGAAAGCGTAGCTATACGACTATACGGACATAGTGGTAGCTGTCAATTTAAAACTACAATATTAAAAACACTCGACTGCCACCTGGCGCATTCCTATGGTAACTGTCATTTTTATGAAGGCCGAAGCCGTAGGTGCACGACAGCACAACTAATGTGGTAGCTGTCACCAATTTAAATTTATAGCATTAAGCACATTTCACATAGCAAGCTACCAACTATAGCACGTCAAAATTAATACAAACGCGTTCTGATAACTACTACTTTGACGAAGCCGTAGCTACACGCCAACACGCTTACCGCGTTAACGTAAATCCAATTCTATTTTTGGGACAAAACAAATTAGTATTTTTTTATAAAGAATGTTAAAT
>BGZK01004275.1:0-15021 GCA_005406025.1 Eumeta japonica | reverse complement strand
TCAAAATTACGCTGTTCTCAGTGCTCTAATTTCCACCTTGTTCAGATGTACCACTTAATTGAGGTTATCACAATTAACGGCTCATTTGAGCTCAGTTTACTATACATAATTTCAACTGCTAATTGAGCAATTAGTATAAAATAGCCATCTAATTTGGGAGCAGTTTCACATGCAATGCTGTTTGCTTACCTGCAGTAGGATTGTGTCTTTATTTTGTAATATGGTGAATTTATCTATTTTTATGTATTTTCTCAAAACAACTAAAAGGTTTCTAACCTAATAATAAATTTCAAACAAAAATTGCTCAATAGCGAGTAAATCATTTTTGAATTTATCTACTTTTCCTTTTTGGTTTATACTGGTAGTCATTAGTTGAATTAACAGTCAGTTTCTATTTTCAGACATGTTCGATCGCGTATAAACATATTGAAAAAAAAAAAATTTTGAAATTTGTTTTGTATTAAATGTATTTATGCAAACGATCGAAAAGAATTCGAAATAGAGGATCTGGTAAATTGTTTGTATATTTATTTTTACTCTACGTACTCAGTTAAGTTGGCTCATTAATTGCCTGGGGACAAATCACCGCATTCGATATTGAGATTAACAGTAAATTCATCACCATAATTTTCCATTAAGAAAACCAGTTACAGCAAATAGTTTATGTTTCGACCACAATATTAAACTTTGATTTAAGATTAGGCTAAAACGGTGGATTGTGTGGATCGACCATGATACTAAGGTCAAATATTTCGATCATTTTTTGTTTTCGATATCGAATGCGGTGATTTGGCCTCTGGTCTACAATGACACTCGACATCGCTCGCTCACTTAAACAGTACATTCAAACTAAAACCAACATTTCAACATTTATTATTATTTCAAAATGTATTTATGTGAGCCAGCGATATCGAGTGATATCGTGGGCTTACTTACACTAATCAGGCCCACGATGTCACTCGATATCGTTCACTCGCTTAAATACGTTGAAAATAACAACAAGTTTTAAAATGTTGTTTTTGCTTTCAACGTATTTATGCGAGTTGAAGCGATTTCGAAAGACATCGTGACACAAGCAGTAAATATTTTATGACCCGAAGCTCATGTAAGCTTCACAACAAGTCTAAATTGGCTTGGGTATATGTCACATGGCATGGGGCTATCATACCCCTGCTGTCAGCCTAATCCAACCTTACTCAATATTTCGATTTTCGTTTGATATCTTCTTCAGGAAATTAATATAAAATTGTTAGATTTTTCAATTTAAATAATAATGAATAACCATGCATAAATAAACTAAAGCGGGATTAAGAGGCAACGTTACTTAAGCAGTAAATGCAAATCGTCCGCTAATGAACCTCTTAACGCATCTGTTTGGGTATGGCTGCTGGCCAATATTTTTATTTAAAAATCTGATGTCTTGTATTTTACTTATTAATTTTCTTTAGACATACTATATAAATAATAAAAAATACCTTGCTAGTTATTTTCGCACTTGTGTAACTTCTGATACTTGACAGCTCAACATTTTAAATTGTATCTATTCGTAGACATTGTCAACCCGCATTATACACATTTCAACTTGTTGTTTTTCAATCTTTTTGGATGATTAATATTAATAATAAAAAATATAAAAAAAAATAAAATAAAATGCAGCCGATCAGTGATATCAACACGTGCCGCAATATTAAAATAAAAAAATGAAATCAAGTTTCTACCTGGTTTCCTTATTGAACAGACACATGAGTTGCATTTCTTTCTTTGATTCCAAGTTGCATTAGATATTGGCCGTTTGTTTAAAGCTTTAGTGATCTTTGCATTCAATTTGTGTGTTTTCAAAGGCCCAGTGAGTTAAATTTCTCATTGTTATGGCTTTGGTTGTTGCTCTTTTGTGGAGGCAGGCAAGCAGCAGTGGTATCCTGTCGTCCAGTTGGACTGTTTTCTTTTATGACACATATATTGAGTGTTTATGAATTGTTATTGCCTCAATGTTGTCATCGTTTTTTTGTGATTTGTTATAATTGCTTTTACATGATATGAGCCGGAGTTTGACTGACCGACCAACCAATTGAATGGTTGAGTCAATGGATAGACGAATTATATTTTGTTTTACATTTTATTTCTATTTTCCTTACACGATTTTACGGAGCTTTGAAAAATTATTAAAGTTTTAAAGTACCTTGTTAAGTTGATTATAGAATTTATAGCAGCTTTGACATAAAAGTGGTTTTATACTTTATTTAAATATATATACACACATATATGAGTATGCATGCAGCATGTTTTATAAACGTCAATCAGCTCAATAGTTTGGCGTTTCAATCAATTTCAATTTAATTTAGAAGGCCTCGTGAAATGTCTGGAATTTGAAGAGACACATTTTATTTATTTACACTGTTCAAACATGCAAGCAAAATAACATGTTAAACAAACTGACATACAGGCTGTTTAGTGGTCCATTGTTATACTCGGAAATTGCAGCTTTAAATTAGACAAATATGGGGTGCATTAGTATACCTTTTGCTTTTACAAGAGCCATCGATGTCAATGAAATGAGCAGCAGAACAGTTGTGCTTGTATATGTATCGATTTAATTTAATCTCAAAACTGAAAGGTTGACTAGCAGTATTTTTTAATTTTCATTTTAAATGCCCTTTTTAGGTTTGCTTCACCTACTTTTACACTCACTTTCCTAGTTTACATATGTAATACCGACTTTGGTTGAACTAGTTTGTCAATTGTTGGGTTGTATGGCTTTTCATCAATAGATATATGTGCTACAGCCATTTAACGCCCACCTTTTCCAATTTATCTAAACTGGAGAATGATGTATTTATTTTGTTTCTTTAAAAGTCAGGATAACCTGTGTGTTCTTTTAAAAATTTTTAGTAGTAGAAGATGGGCATTTCGGTGAAACAGTGCCCACTGTACAAAACCACTGTGCAAAGCTTATGGAAAAATGTTGCCAGAGCAGTACTATATTTTGCAGCGAAGAAACATATAAAATAAACCTGGCCACATTTGATACTATTGACAGCTGTACAACAAAGCAATTGACTTTATTTAACTTGGAATTCGTAATAACAAACGCTTTAACAGAAACAACCGTCTAATTATATAAACTGACGGAATACAAAGTTGTCATGTCGTCGTGTAGTTTTCATGGTTTATTTTCGAGCGCCTGAGGCCAGTGGTATAATGCTTGATAAAAATAGCTTAGCAGTTTTTTTAGATATTAACAGCGCGTGTGACAACTACAGATTCTGGTCCACAGCGATGAGTCGCAAACGACTGATTTCTATGAAACCACATTAACCTTTATCACGCGATATGTAGACTTTTGATAGATGCTTAATTGTTCAAAATTTATTTTGATTTGCCAAACTTCGACGTGTATTCATGATTGTAAATTGTTAGCAAATATTTTCCATGAGCTGTGAATGCCCTCCTGTTTTAAATTGTATACTTGTAGTAAGCCAAAAATCTCATTTTCCTCTGATTCTCTTGTTTCAGCTATTGATTTGCAATCAGTGTTGTATATAAACTACTGGTTTTAGTGTTAAAAATGCAAGAGTAGCTATTGCATTGATATGTACTTTGTTAGTGTAGGATAATAAATGCTCAACCATTTTCAAATGCATCATTGCATCACGTTTGCACAAGATTGTGAATAGGGCGAAATATTTGTAAAATACAATCGCCTATTCACAATCTTTGCAATAATATTGCATCATTGAATATGCAAAACGGTTTAGCATTTATTTATTTTACATAACAAATACGTATCAATGCAATAGATACTCTTGCATTTATATACAACATAAAAACTAGTAGTTTTTAAAAACCAATAAAGAAGAGAGAATCAGAGAGAAAATGAGATTTGACTACAACAGACAATTTAAACAAAGATGGGCATTCACAGTTCATAGAAAATATTTTACAGTGTATAATTTTGCAATCATAAATGCAATAGATTGTAAATAGAGTGAATATGTATAACATGATCAGAACAGCGGTCAACATAATTGGATTACTAAATCATTTATCAAAACTAAACTGTTGGATTGAAAAATTATTTCCTCACAAAATCATTAATGTATTGGAACTTTTCGGCTGTAATCATCTGATTTCTTCATAGAAATTTTGCATTCAATTTAGAACTAAAATTAATTTATGATTATATTTTTGTGCAATGATAAATTTATTTATATGTGATATAACTTAAGAATAGTTTATTTGAGCTACAGATCTTTATAATTTACTATTTATTATGTTAAAACTTATTTATAACAGTAGTTTGCTTTACATCGAATAGCTTCTTTAGGAGAGCAAAATATTGTCATAATAAAATATAAAAAGGTATATAAGAAGATTTTAGCTCAAATAGACAAATATTTAATTAAAAATTAGCCGTATAAATAAACATTATACCAATCTTAGTTCAATTCATAAACACAAGATTGATTGTTTGAAGTTGTTCAATAGTTCAGTGATTTCATATATAAAAATTTGCAATCATTGAGTGATTGCAAAATACTTTCCAACATTCTTTTTTTGTGTATGTTATAGCAAGTAATATGTCCTTAAAAAAATTTTTTATTGCTTTTTAATCGGTGAAAACAATTGAGGGTAGTATAAAATTTTACAACCTAAATCATTGTTTTAGCAAATTTGATTAACAGTGAGTAATATTTCGCATTTGCGGAACTAGTTCAGTGGGAGCATAGTTCATAGCATCACTTTGAAAAAAAATTATAAATCAAAAACAATTGCTATTTCTTTGAACACTAGTGTAAATTTGTTAGGATTTTTTTTTAACTTTTAATAAATTTATGAATTATTTAATTGACATGCTATAAGTGTAAAGATATTTACACAAAAGATACACAAATTGATAAATTTGTTAAAAATAATAAAATTTTGTGTTATTGATTTCACTTCTTGTGGTATCACTGCGATTTTGCGCATGCGTGTTGCCAAAATAAAATAAAAAATAAGCTGCAAGCAAAATTTCTGCATACGACATGTACTGCTGCTACATAACGTTTTGGGTGTTAATATTAAAAATATCTTTTTACTTTCAAGATTTGGTCAGCGTAAAAAAAATGTTAAACATTATTTAAGTATTTGTGTAAATGCCACTGCGTTGAAATATTGAAAAGAAATATACACAAGTTACAATTTATATAAAACTATTCAAATAATCTTAACAAGTAATCAAACATGAGTCTTAAACAAAATAAAATAAATAAAATCTGGCCATTTTTATTCGCCAACCAGCCACATTTTCATAGTTTATATTTAATTGTTTTATATTTTTTACATACACATACATATACATGTATGTATTTTGCTTAATAAACACGCCTTTTATTGTTTTCTTAATACCATAATGAATGAAACAGTAATGAATGATCAACGAATTCATGTAAATTTATCTTTGATGCTGCTCCTGCAAATGCTGCTGCAGCAGCTTAAAATTTTAACGAAAAGCCATAAATATGCTTTTGGTACCTTAAAATATTTGTCCAATTTTGTTCTGTTTGCATCTTAATATTTTAAATTACTTACAGATGCATGTAAATATATGCAGTTCGCTGAAAACGCTAAAAATCAAACTCACGCGCCATGCAACCTTTATAAGTTTCTCGGCATGCAACATATAATATAATAATAACACACAAAAATATTGGCCAGGTTTTTTTTCTCTTCACTGATCTGCTCTCTTAAGCAGCCTGTTTGATTGGGTCGGCCTAGTGGTGGCAGTTGCTTGATGGTTGGCTAAATGTTTGAAACTGTTAAATTTGGTCTATTTGTGGGCCATAAAAATATGAATTGTAAACACTTTGTGTGCACATAAATGAAATTGTTTTTATCGCTGCATGTTTGGAATTTGTACATTTCGAAAATTATCGCTTTTATGTCAGTTATTGTCTAAAGTTTATGGAATTTGTTTATGTTACACACATCCATGCTAAGCAGTTCAAAATTATTATTGTTATTTCCAAAAAAGAAAAAAACGAAACTTTAGCACATGCGTTGGCACTTTTCTGGATGATTAACCAAAAAGATATATTAACTATACATGTACATATATGTATATATACATATGTATGTATTTATGTGTTATAAAATTGTGACACCAGGTGTTTTTATAGTTATATAATTTAAGTTTGGTAATATTGTTTAATATTTGAACGCTCATAAGCTGTTATTGGCTCTATGATTTGTTTGATTAGTCATTTTTTCTGACAACTGAGCTCTACTTGCTAATACGTTGCAACAGGGATTAACGTAGTTCTAACAATAGGTCCTAGCAGACCTATCGTTGTCGCTAACGATCATTAAAAAATTTCATTTAAGCAAAGACTAATGCTTCCTGCTTTGTCCTCTTCGTGCACATATCGCTGTATAGAAGAGTAGCAAGTCCTTGCTGTAACAATAGTCATAAGTCATAGTTTAACTGTGCATCACGTGGATATAATTGCAAATGAAAGGATAAACTCGCTTACTTTAGCAGTAATAGAGTTAAGTAACATAAGCCTTGGTATCCGAGTTAAAGATCCTAGTTAAAGATTTGGACACAGAGACCATTCAACTGTCTGGAATAGCGAAACTGTAAGAACTGGTATACAAATTATAGGTGGAACTGCCAAGACTTAGCAAGACTGAATTAAATGGAATGATGGGAGTTGTCTCAGGGCACTTCTAACTACAAGCACATCTTAACCACAAAGGGTAGCAGGAGAAGATGAATGTAGTGCATGCAGGAAGGTCAATGTCCCACCTTCTCACAAATCCGGTTCCGATAATGACACACACGGGTTTCTGTAGACCTATAGTTTTATGATTAAACGCACTACAAGCCTAGACTAGTTTAAATGTATGACATATGACATAGATATATGTCATATGTCATAATAATAAATTTTCAAAATCATCTACATATAGACAATTTTCAAGTCAGTAAATAAAATTTAAACATTTCACAAAGTTCTCAATACTTTTCTTGATTTCAGTTATGGCGATTGTATGAAGACTGTTATGAGTTTCATGCAATAAAGTTTTTACAAAACTAATCACGCTTTAAAATATGTCATCACACATACATATACACATACATTATATATATTTATTCATTTAAAATATCTAATGTCCATTACTTTCTTTTGTTTCATTTGCAGGTAAGCAGCATCGATAAATCTTATCTGGTAACACACAATGCGTAAGTTAAACTCGATTAAAATAAGAAAAAGTCTCAGACAAAACATGCAAATGCGTGGGAGAATTTTAGTAAATTTTAGCAAATTCGAAATTAATTTTTTTTTTATTTATACTCTGCCAAACACACACCTTTTGTTTGAATTAAACACAGGTAGTTCAAACAAGAAAAAAAAACTAAACTGACAAACCCCTTCCTGAGCAACAAAACACTGACCAAATTCTAAGCTGACCACTGGCCATTGTTTAGAAGTAAAAAAAAAAAGAAAAATATTCTCATAAACTGTTTTATACAAAACTTAATACAATAAAACCAAACAAAAGAGAGAAAAAGTTAAAGGTCAAGGTGTGTCTGTTTCCGTTTAACATGTGATTGTGCATGCAAAATAAGGCAACCACAACCGACATCATTTAAATTATTACGATAATTTTTATTTAATATATTTTTTTTTTGTTTGTTTGCAAAAAAATAAAAATGATAATTATTTTAAAATGTTTTTGTTTCTTTGAAAACCACATACGGGAGAATAAAAGTAGAACTGCACACCACAAACACGCATAACTGGAAGGCGTTTTAGTATCTTTATATCCTGTGGGTCTTAAAGATCAAAATATAATTCTTTTTTTTTATTTTTTAATTTTTTATTTTGTGAAACTTAACTCTTTAAATTGTCCAGTTTCTTTGTTTTGGCAAATATAAAGTGTGTTGTGAACGAACAAATAAAAAGTACAGAATTTTAATTTAGTTTTATTACAAAAGTTTTTTGTTTAGTTTTCTTCTGATGCTTATTTTATGTTTGTCCTGTCTTGTCAGGTTTTATGCTTTGTCCTTTGAAATATAAAATTTATTTGTTAAAAGTGTTTTATTTATTATTTTTTTTTATTCTTTTTCACTTGAACATTTGTTTGTGGTCTTTTTTTTTTCTTTGGACAAGTGTTTATGCGGGTTTAAATAAGAATATAATGAAGACCAAGACAGTTTAGGTAGAGACAAATTTTGCAGAGTGCTACACAGCCGTAACTAATAATGATTATTTGTGTAAAATCAAAGTCGAATATTGAATAAAATTTTTTAAATGATCTTGTTCGTTGAGTAAATTAAACAACCCTAATAAGGATTAATTGGCAACGGATTAGGATGAAGAATATTAATTAAATGTGTTATATTTTAACTTACAAATTAACTCACCTTTCCTATTTACCATAAAATCGTAATTGTTTTATTGGAATGTTTCAAATTATTTTTAAATTGATTAGATCAACCCAGGTATGGTTTGGTCAAGTAATGAATGTGATGGGTATAACCGATTTCTAAATTTTAATGCATATTTATTGTTGCCATTAGCAGTTAAAGAATCAATCAAAAGAAGAGAATGTACACAATATAAAGCTTTTTCTTTTAATCGGTTATTCGAACTAACTACTTTACTTTCATAGTTACAATTCGTAGAATCAGATTAAATCTACTTTTAGGTATGCTAGTTAATGCAGCTATTTAAATTCAATGGACGGACCAGAAGTTTTCTTTCCACAGTACTCTTAAATATGTATAAATTTTTAATACCGATTTCATGTAAATACAATGAGTCTTTTCGAAACCAGCTAGAATTTCGAAAACAGTTCCTTAAACAGAAAAACAGGTTCTCTGAAACAACCGAATTTTTTGCTAATATATATTATACTTAGCATTAAATTGTAGCACTGAATGTTGATAGTTAAACTATTTACCAGTTGTTTTAGAAACAAATAGGGAAATCTTTATTAAATTTTTTTAGTTGGAAATACCTATAATTCAATCAATCAATTGAGATTATTTTATTCGGTTGCCTTCATCATATTCACTATTTAATCATACTAATAGCATCTAAGAATGCAATAAATATCAGCATCATAGTTTTATTTCAGTTTTAATCCTGCAGCAGTGGCCATACTTTATTATTTGCATTCACAAAAAATCGAGAGTGTGAGTAAAAAAAACAAAGCAACTAAGATTTTTGCGGAGTATATAAAAGTATTAATATAATTAATATCGTATACAAAAAATTAATTTTTAAAGTGATGCACATTTGCTCAGTTTTCCACGTTCACTTTATGAGAAAATGGCGAGAACTATCTAAATTATGAATCGCTTTTTATTAAATAATTTCAAAATTATATCAGAATTTTCACAAGGAATCTCACAATGGTAGAAAAAACCGCATTTATCGCCAATTGATTTGTTTTCATTTCCACTAACTATCAAACTTAATATTTCAATTGTTATCTGTTGCTATAAATTAACATATAAATTAATCACCAGTTGGTTGTAATAACCAATAAAACGCCTTTGCTTTGACTTTACGTTACGAGGACGAATTTTTAGTTGCAAACACTAAAAACTTGAATTTATAATATATTATTCGATTGTACTGATCATATATACATATTATATATCATATGTTTTTGCTAAATATGACAAAAGCATGCGATAATTTGATCAGTTAAATTTAGAAATTGCCAACATCTGTCTTGTTTAAAATTTTGGCATTATGGTTATGTTCATATAAAATATTTTCTGATTTATAGAAAATTTTTAGTTTGAAAATGTTTTATTTAACTAATATTTGCTCATCCCAACTTATTTAATTTTATGCCGTAGGGTATGAAAAAATGTCATATTTCAATTACTTATTTTTGCATTTACGAGAAATGTCTTATACATTTTGTCCTGACTGGAAATTGCTTAGACTGTATTGTTTGTCTCGGTTCTTTCAAAATCTATTTTTTGTTTTGTATTTATTTTGCTTTGTAAAGTATTAGATTTTTTGTTTGATAAATGTTAAGGTTGTGACCACTAAAATGGAAAGAGATATATTTGAAAAGGAACATTGAATTAATGAAAGCATGTTTTCTTAAAGTAACAAAGTAATTTTAGTAAATATTTAAGAATGCTTGCGCAATTGAAAGTTTATATGTTCTAAACGAAAACTAAACTGTTTTAAAGTATTATTACTTGTATTACTAAGATTTGGCTTTAATAACCTTTGTTTGTTATTAGTTTTTGTCTGCGGCCTCTCTCTGATGTTATAGCAATACCCGTGAAGGCTGATAAAGTTAAAACCGATAACAACCGAATAAACGCTGATCTAAAAACCTGCTAAAATTCAACTCTAATCAAATGTTATCGGCACCGATTTAGGTTCTTATTTTTAAAAATTTAAAAAAAAATAGGTTTCGCCAGCAAAGGTTTCCAAAATAAAAAAAATCCGAACTATTTTTTATATTGATCATTTATTATGTGAATATTAAAAAACGGGCTACTTTTAGGTTCGGTTTTTTCATATAAAATGATACAAATAACAACAAACACAACAAATTAAAAACAGTTGAAATTGTCGCTCTGAGATGACAAAAAATCACCCAGGCAACAAGTGCAACAAAGTGATAAAAATTTAAAGTGATTGAGGTTGGTTCAGTTATCTAAGCAGCAATGCAAAACAGTGCATGTTTAGATGAAGCTGGAGTTCCAAGCAAAAGGGTGCTAATGAGTATCATAGCAGATACGAAACAGCCAGCTAATAAGTCTTCGAATTTACTTTTCTTGTCTTCTTTAAACGTCGTTGATCACTACAATTAATCACAAAAAAATCTTTCTTAATTGAAAGGGAAAAAAGTAAGAATCCTAATAAAGCGAACTTAATGAATCAGCCCATTCATATTGAAATAATAATACAGGAAGGATTGTTTTTATAATTAATTGTGGCAATGAAAAATTTTTAATGACAAGTGAAAGACTTATTATAGCTGGGCTACAATCCGCTGTTTCATATCCGCCACGATAACCAACAGCATTTGTTTCGAACTCAGGCTTCATACCACTAAACAGGGAAATGATAAAAAGAGCATAAAGTTCGCCACACTCGTCTCCTACAAGTTCCACAAGATTTACAAAACCCCCGAAATAGTGTTACATTTCTTTCTTAAATTGTTCATATGTATGTGTAAAAGGTTTCATATATGTATACTGAGGGCAAACTATTTTCAATTGAAGAGATAAATTAATTTCCTTCCATAAAACTTTTGTGCCTAAACAAGATTATCTTATATATCACATAAAATATTAGGCATTAAGAAATTCAAATATGCTTTTGCTAAAACAAATATTAACATTAATAAATAAATAAACAAAACAAAATAAAAACTTAAATGATATGAAAATTTTCAAGTTCAAGTTCACGAACAATACTGTGCGTAACCGTGTGTTGTGTATTGTTAATACGCATTGCGTATAATTTAGCACACACTGATAAGTTCGTATGTATGAATTGCGGTGAATTGCCAAGGATGGAAAAAGCGATACTATATAAATTGATCGCAAATATGACATATTTAATAAGTGACTAGTTCCAGTTTAATTCAATAAGTAATCTATAATTCGCTTGCGATATTTATCTTGTGGGTTGATTATTAGCAATAATTTTAAAGACATTTTTTTAAGAAAAGATTCTTTTTACTTTTTATTTTCAGCGTAAAACTGCTATTAGTAGTGGATTCATTTATAAGCAAATTAAGAGTTAAAAAAGAGTTAATGCAGTAAATTTTAACAGAGCTTGATACCTGCCTTTGAGGTGAAAACCTCACCCAGTTGAATATGAATAATAGTTGAATGTTTTAAATTAGGCAATTAGGCAAAGTGTGGCTTTTATGCCACTACAGAAAGCATGTCCCCATTGGTTCGAAGAAGGGCGCTGCTGATTATAGTAGTGGATATGAAACAGCTAGTTGTACCCCATATAAAGTCCTTTAAAATAGTCTTCATTGTTCACAAATTATAACAATCGCTTGAATAAAAGTAAATGAAATAAATAGAAATAACCGAAAACAATGGCATAATAAAATTAATAATAAACAATTTGACAATTTCTCTAGGGATATTTTTGTATCACTAATTAATAAAATTAAAAGGAATGGAAAAATCGAAAAATTTCATTCATGTTCAATGCAGGAAAAGAAGATGTAGTTGATTAAATAAAGAAAGTGTCTACTGAAGATTAAAGTCGCGCTTACAAAATTTTGCATGGAAGCAAAAAATAGGCGTTGTAAGTGAGCCATTCCATAACGGTTTTGATTAACTTAATGATGTTGTATTTCATCAACTTAATTATATGCTTGCAACCTGCCTGTCCCACGATGTCACTCGCTCGCATAAACACATTGAAAGCAAAACAACATTTTAAAATTTGTTGTTGTTTCCAACGTATTTGTGCGAGCGATCGATATCGAGTGACACCGTGAGCCAGGCAGTAAAGTCTTGCTAATGTAGATTTATTTTATAACAAAAAATTTTTTGTTTCAAATTGTTGATAAGTTTAAAATAAGTTGTAAAACCATATGAAGCAAAATCATTTCGAAAATATAAAATTAAATTATTTTTTTGACGTTTTAAATTTTTGTTCTCCTGTGTTTAATTAATAATATATTTGATGAAATTTCGTTAATTTGAAACCATCTTAAGGAAAGCGAAATATATGCAAAGAAAATATATTGTTATTAAAAGGAAGACCTCAAGTTTCAATTCAAAGTTCCTTTTATATATGATGAAGTAATTTCATTGAAACGGAGCACAGTTTCATATAATTTGAATTGTCGCCTTTAAACAAGAAAACATTCCATTAAATCAAGAGTAGAAATATCTACATATATTCAATGAAACGGTTGTTTTGTATAATTACTGAAAAATATTTTCCATTGAGTCTATGAAAATTAATGAATTTATTTCATAGAATTACTTTCAAAATTCCCGAATTATTAAATGAAATTCTTTATTATAATAAGATTTCTTTGGTTGCCACAAATAATTCATATTTTGAAACAAGTTTGTTATTTTCTCATATTGAATTGTTATACCATACCAACTATTCAATTAGTACATTTTAATTCAATATATTTTATGGGTATCAGCTAGAATATTGCCTTAAAATGTCTTTGAATACCTTCAGCAGTAATATACATACCTAAATTTCGTTCGAAATTGTAAAGTACTAAACTTTCATCTCTGGTGTATGCCTACAATAAAATTCTCTAAATGCCTTTAATATAATTTCTATATCACGGCCAAGGTAAATCAGTCAACTTTTATTTATTATATTTCTTTGTATCAGCACAAAACGTAGCATAAATAAAAAATAATATCAACAACAAACCGCTAAATACACAACTAAATTTAAAATACATGAAGACAAGCCCCAGAATAAAACGCGTTGTCGCACGACGACAACGCACAACTATGATTAACGCATTTTTTATTTATTTTATTTTTTGTTGTTGTCTTGTTAAATAAAAGCTGACAAATGAATACGTAGCTTATGTAGTTGTAGTTAAAATGTTTGTTGTTGCGTTTTAAGGCCTCAAGCCAATTCAAATATGTTAAAATTTGCTAACGGCACAATTTAATTATAGACACTGACGCACATGAGTTTGGTGTGGCTTTAATTTAAGAGTTGCCTTATTGCTTTTTAAATGATTCTCAAAAGTAAGGAAAATGTGTTTTATACATTGAAAGGATGCCGTTTCTTAATTGTTTGTGCCTAAAAGTCCCAAACTAGGGGGCGGTTTAGGTCCTCGTGAACGGAGGGTATATATGAAAGGTTGTTTTAGTGAAAATAACTGTGTACCTACACAGAAAGACTTTATGTTTGCACTCAGCGTTCAGACCATGAATTAATTTATTGCATTATAAATTAAGCATTGAATTAAGGGCGTAGTATTAAAAAAAATATTTTCATTGTAATTACGAGCCAAAATTCTTTTCAGTAGGGTCTATAACAAAAATTTTAAAAGACAGTTAAATATAAACCGAGTTACTTAAATTTTTGTAAATACATCTGTGCATACTTTAATTATTATAATAGTTACATGCAAAGAAAACATGGTTGAAACAATCACAAACGTAAACTATCATTAACCTTTGGTGAATAAAGATTGCTGTTGTCTCAAACATATTTTCATGTTCAGAAGAAAACGTAATTTTTGTTTTAAGATTGTTTTTATTAAATAAACAAACATTTACACACGCACATTAACGGATTTAATATTAATATTAATAATAGATTCTTTCAAGTGAAAGAATGAAAATATTTCAATAATTCATTTCAGTATCTTTCACCTTTCAATTTACACTTTTGTTTCTTCTTCTTATTTTGAGACTACAATGTTGTGTCTATAATTTGAAGAAAATATTGAATATTTGCACTGCTTTTATATTATAAATAATTTTTTTATCACTGTACCGTATCATTTAATTTAATTTTAATAAGCATAACTTACAATTTTTATAATTTCAACAATACTTCTTTTCTATGTTTTTGGCATCCATTGCAAACAAAACATTTTCATTCATTCTGAAACATATGAGTGTATGTCATATTCAAAAGGTGAAAAGATGAAAGAAGAGAATGAATTAATTCAGTACTTATTTCTGAAAGAGAAAGAATGATTCACACATATGAAAGATTCTTCCCAATACTAATTAATAAATAAATTTAAATATGTACATACATACATTTTTATCTTCACGAATTGCAGAATTTTTTTTTCAATTCTAGGTCCTTCATCTTGGAATTGTTTGTGTTCAAAATTGGCTGCTTTTCCTTTCTATCAAGACCACTAAAATTTGAGAATTTTTTAATATTTTATAAACGCTGTCTTGGCAATGAATGTTTGTTTATTTAACGAATAGCATTTTTTCCATTTATTATACAGTTGAAAATATAATATTTTAGTATCAAAATTTCCCTTAACTCAGATGTTTAGCTAAATTTA
>BGZK01004274.1:0-15068 GCA_005406025.1 Eumeta japonica | reverse complement strand
AAAATTGTGTTTCTTCAACTTGATTCACCATTACCATCGATGCTTATTCCATAATTTGGTTTATGTGACAAGATACATGTATGGTACAAAATACAAATACAAGTATGGTCTGTTACATGCATGGAGTGCCCCTAGAAATATTTATTTTGTTATTTGACTACCAAACTAAGTAGCTGGCTTATACGAAACATCTACACTATAAATTTCATCAATATACGTGTTGTAGTTTTTGAATAAAATGCCTGTGACATACGGATAGACGGACGGACATTATGAAACTATAAAGGTTCCGTTCTTGCCATTTTGGCTCGAAATCCTAAAACCATGCAAATCGGATTAGTGGTTAGCGTGAAAAGCACATAAACGGACAGGCAGACGAATAGACAGACAGGCCGACAGACATTGAGTTCGATAATATACATCGATGTAGACTTTTCGATTTACATACTGGCGTAATACGTAAAAGCCAATATTACTGAATATTGGCTTTTACGTATTACGCCTCTTCGCTATATATTTTATGTAGTAAATGATTACATTTCAAGATGGCGACAATGTAATTCTTTTTATTTCCCAATTAATGATGACAGTTAGCAAGTCGTTAAAAATTAATTTATGTAAACTTATCGCTAAATTTCTTTGATAAATCAATAAATATATCAGTGCCGCAAAAAATAATATTTTTATTTGTTTATAATAATTTTTATCGTTACAATAAATACACAAAATCACTTTGAAAGTAATTTTGTATTTGTCCTCCTATTAAATATTTTTTATTTAATTAAAGCCCGATAACAGTTAAAAGGAGGATGTGAAACACAAAATTGATTCTAAAAGGACTTTTGTTAAGAGTGAGTTTAAAAGGAATTCGTGGAAGTGGTCCTTATAGAAAAGATTGACATAACTTGTTTGTTTGTAAATTGATTGTATTTAAAACAAATACTAAATGTTACGAGAAGTTGCACTACAATACATTTGTGAAAACCGCATTCAAGTTGGTTGCCATTTCTAAAATTGTAATGCACAAAGTTACAGAGAAACGGACGAAAATTTAAAACAATTTTGCTTAATAAATATAATGTGTTTAAATTATTTTTGAAAAAATATTGTGTACAGACACGGGTCGTTTACGTTTTTATTATATATTTTCAACAGAGAATGATTTGTCATAAACATTAATATAGGACGTCAGTTCATCATGAGTGCCATAACTCAGTCACAAAACAACAACATGAATGCACTCTTTAAAACAAAAACGCACAATTCATAAATAATCCTGCAATAAAATATTGTTCCTATAATCAGAATAATTGCAATGCCACTTATGTATAATGTCACTTTAAACCCCATTTGCTATAAAAATAACAAAATTTACATTTGGTTTCAAAGTGCAACAGCTTAGATTTGAATGTTGTACATTTTACCTAATATTTTTGATAACTTCTTTTTTTATATCAGAAATTTAAAAGACTTTTTGTTTGTTCTAGAAACCGCGATGGGTATCGACAGAAAAATTCAAGACAAGTCAGGTTTCGATTACGCCATGGCCGTGATGAAGTGAGTGATTTTTTTTACAATCATTTACGTGATTAAATTATGTTTGATTCACAATCGCAATTGAAACATGTTTCAGGATGTGCGACATCATCCATCAGAGACATTATAAGTTTTGGCTCCGCTTAGACTTTATGTTCAGGTTCACTTCTGTTCTTCAAACTACAAACCAGTCTGCTGAACATAATTCACGGGCTTACGAGCAAGGTACACTTATTTTTTATAAATACTTTTATAGTCATATTTTAAATGAGTAACAGCTTATATTATGACAGGTCATCAAAAGCAAAAGGAAGCATACTTAAAGAACAGCGCAGGGATAACCCCACCTACATTAGAGGAGCTGATGCGTACGCCAGAGAGCAGCGATGACGTCAGCGGTGCACAAACCTTAGCCGATGCCGTATTCGAGGGATACCGTGATGACCTGGATGCTAATGACGAAAATGACATTGGTAATAACATCATAATTTTGAGGTTTTGATAAAAATTAAAAAGCTTATTCTTACACAAAGGACATTTATTCTTTATGGAAGTACAAAGTATTATATTGATTACATTACATTAGTAATTGGTAAGCGAGATTTAAAATAGAGATAAGGGAAGGTAAAAATAACCACATATTTTTGATGACGTTAAATATGACATTGATCGGTGAGATACTTCATTCTCATATTACACAGACGTGAAGTGACACCTTCCGCTATTATGTTCCGCCCAGTGAGTGAGGGTTCCGGTGACCCACTTTTCTTTCTATCACATAGGTCCCCTCCGTCAAATATTCTATCCCTACCCAAGAGGCTGCAAACATACTGGTGACTCCTATGGGTTCTATAGTGGTAGTGACCACCAATTCTCTGGTGGTTCCCGTCCCTTGTTCGTTTGCCCTCAAAATTATATTAAAATATATATCCCCCATTAAAAATCCATACTTAATTTTAATTATTCATGGAAAGTATATAAAATTTTATTTGAATGCATATAAGTCATGGTCTTATCTATTTGATGTATTCAATTCCAGGAGCGAAAAACGTTTGGCTTTTTTAGACTTGCTGGTTGAATCTGCAGAGACCGGAGTCAATAACATTAGCGACGAAGAGATAAAAGAGGAGGTGGACACTATTATGTTTGAGGTAAAGACATAGTTATTTATAGTCAGTTCTACTTAAGTTTTCATCATTAATTCGTTGCTAAAACCAATTAATTATCTCATCATTAAACGAAACAACAGAAGAAAAAAATTGTTTATGATTTGTGTGTAGCACAATTTGCTATAGTTTTGATGTAAGGCCATAAAATTATATCGATTCATTTACGTTACGTAGTTTAATTAATCTTGTTTTAGTATAGGCATTGAGCGTAACTCCATACTGGATAAAACGTCTTGCTTTATTGTGTTATCGTTTCTTCAGGGTCATGACACTACTGCTGCCGGATCAAGTTTTGTTCTATGCCTTCTAGGCGTTCACCAGGATATTCAAGCAAAAGTTTATGATGAACTTTACGAAATATTTGGCGACTCCGATCGTCCAGCAACATTTGCAGATACCCTTCAAATGAAATATTTGGAGAGGGTGATTTTCGAAACCTTAAGAATGTATCCACCTGTACCGGGCATAGCAAGGAAACTTAAGGAAGATGTCCAGATAGGTAAAATGATAAAAAGTAAATGATAGATAAATAATTAATTTGACAATTTTGTTAATACAAATTACCAAATATGTCCATTATTATGAGAATAACTAATTGTCAATCAACAACTGTAAAAAAGTTGGATATATGTTAGTTCGATTCTGTCACGTTTGTTTGTGGCGTGTGCTACAATAAAATTGTATTAATTGGTACACCTGGTTTTTAGTTACAAACAATTACGTCCTGCCCTGCCGGCACCACCATCATAATACCAATGCTGGCTATTCACCGCCATCCGGAACATTACAAGAACCCTAATGTATTTGACCGGACAACTTTTACCGGAGAACTCTCAGGCCGTCATTATTACAGCTTTATTCCTTTCAGCGCTGGGCCTAGAAGTTGTGTTGGTGAGCACGAATTTTTAACCATTTTATCAATCATTTATAACTCAAGAACAATATAATATTTTTATTTAGTTAACATTCCAGTTTTATAATCATTAATTAGGTAATTAACGAAAAAATAGAGTATAATATCAGCATGCATTTATAATTTAGCTATCAACGTTTTGAATGGGGAATGGATGATAATAATTTATAAATTGTACTAATAATTAAGGCTCTTGCCTTTTGGCTTTTTGTGTTTTTTTTTGTGAAACAAATATGAAGCATTTATATTTATTTGACAATGTACAATTCACCAAATATTTTGTAAATGCACAGTAAATATTGTTATACTAAAATATAGCATCGAGGGAGAGATAAAATAGCAAAACGCTCCTTTCCAATTGGAATTGTTTTTGTCACATCTGTAAGGAAATGAAAAGGGATTATAATATAGTTTACAAGCATGCCTCTGAAAACGATTTAACATATTTTCTATATTTATAAAAAAAGTCTTATTAATGTGCCTTACTAAAACTACTGTCTACAATTTTTGCACTTTGTTTTTATCTTGAATTCATACAAAAATCCACATAAAAATTTGTTTCTGTATCAGCAAACAATCGAACGTTAAATGAATAAAGTTTATATAAAATAAATGCCTTTCTGTTTATTTGGGCTAACATCCGAAACAGTGAAATGCATTGTAATCAAAGAACATTGCTGTGTCTGTTATGTTATTCGCCAAAGCTCTAAAAGTATAAAACAGTTTCTTACATTCAAAATAATAATTATATACTCTAAAATTCAGTTAAACTAACGGGTACTTTTATAATTTAATTACAAAAACTATAATATTATTTTGGTTATAATAAATGAGGACGACGAAGAAAATAAAATATTGATTCCTTTCAATCGACACTTTTTATCCCACAAATCTGTTTGAATTTACTTCGAAGTCGTTTTCTTATTCCTTTCTTACGTCTGTAGTTCAGGAATTACCTCGTAGAAATTAAATACTGGCGAAAAAATATGGAAATCTAAAAGATAATATTGATCCCTCTTTAATTGGTCGCTCAAAAATAAAGAAAATAAAATGAAAAATTATGGTTTTCTTCAAAAATTGTTCTTCGATACCTCTCAATGCTCATTGTGAAAATGTTCTGGAATATAATTTTACTGAAACTGTCAAACTACTTATCAATCGTCTTCGAATGTATCTGAAAACAATGCTCATACGCTGTAAATACCTTCGGTCTATTTTGAAAGACGCAAATATATAGTTATGTTTTGTCTAATAATCTACATACATCTAATACTTAACAACATTAATATCTGAGGTCTTTGAGGTTATTCGGTTTGTTTCTTAGATTTACAGGGACAAAGCATTGAAATAAAATTAGGTATATTAGGTGAATAGCAGTATAAAATGACGAGAAATATTTTTACCTCTTAAGAATATCCAAGTCCATCGTAAAGGATTGACGAATCCTAGCAGATATTCTATTTATTTTACGACAACACTCATGTCAACACACTCTCCAATCGCAGCTGCAAGGACATCCACCACTATATACGATACACGCGCCTCTCAAAATGAAAAATACCAGCTTTCTAGGTCAAGTACGTCTCCTGAAGCCTTCCAAGATCCTGCTCTCGACCGTCCTGCGCGACTACCGAGTAGTCGGCCGTGCCGGAGGAGCAGTTCCAGCTCCGCGCCGACATCATCCTGAAGCGCGCCGACGGCTTCAGGCTCAGATTGGAGCCTCGGGAGCGGAGACCATCCAACATGGATTAATTTTTTAATTTACTGAATGTATCTACATACACGACAAATTTATATCGGTTTTGCACATATGAGTTTACATTAATATTAAACACTTTCTAAATTCGTAATTATCGATACTGTAACAAATTATGTTTTAGTTAAATAAAAATCTCAGTCAATGTGAATTAATATATATTTTCGACACGAAGTATTTCAAAGACCAAAGCATTTTATTTAAAGGATATCCATAAAATGATATCTCAAAGAGAGATGACCTTAGTAAATTGAAATACCTTTTAAAATAACGAAATTTTATTATCACAAATTGGTAATTAATATTTACTTTTGAAATATTAAACAAAAATTTTGTTAATGACTTTCTACGCTAAAGCTTCTATTAAACAACACGTAACTTTTTCTCTCTTTAAATAAATCATAACCAAACCCCAAACAAACAGGAACACCGAGGAAATAGCGTTGGCAATTAACAAGATGATCTAAGAGTTACACTTATGGGGAGTCAGCGGTTTGTATCTCTTTCACTAAAATAAGCGGTTCTAGTAGCCGTCACGATTCCGATAGAGATATGACACTCTATTGGTGGTCAGCACTGGGCGTCAGCACCGAAGCGACGTCGCGCCGACAGTACGCCACTGGCGTTGTTCAACTTCCATAGTCCCACATTCTCTGCCGGCTAGCTATGAGGGAAATAAAGTAACACCAGGAGAGAATGGGACTTTGCCCCGATATCGGGGATGCAAAGCGTCCTTCGTTCAGATATAAAAATCGTATATGCACCACGGAAAAGAGAAGTAGGATTAACTCCACCTCGCGATTATGTCAGCTCCTGCCTCGCCTCTGGCGACAATAATCCAAGTGGCGGAAAGTCTTACTTTTCTCATTTACTGCATAATATACTGTTATACAGATGGTAAACCAAAATAAATTTTATTTTCGCTACTTGACGTTTAACTTAGGCGTAAATACCGATTTTGATATGAATAATTGATCCTAGTTCATTTTAATATTTAAGATGAGTGAATATTTTGCCGTTGTTCTGTTTCGGTTGAAAAGAGTAATATTATCACTTCTTATTACATAAGTAAATATAAATAAGATTGTTACTTTTCTTTCAATGCATATTATTTATGATTTATTTTTTATCGGTGTTTCTAAAAGTATGGTTAATAGTATTTCTTTATCTTTGGCTTATAAAGTCCCAAGTATACTGACCTTCTTCTAACTTTCTTGCCATGAAATTGAAAATACTGTTTCTACACCGATTTTCGAAATCCTATTTTTAACAGTAGATCTTGAAGTTTTAGCGGAAAATTTCTAAGATCGGTGTAGGTCTTGGTTGCTAATTGTTCTTTGTCTGAAGCTCTACAATGCTTACTAGTCTCAATAATATTATAATTCGTTTGTATCTAAGTACATTATTTACACGACAATTAGAAACATCAACCCTAAACGACAAATCGTGACATTATGGGTGTGCCTGATCCACACCTCGTATTAGCTACAATGACTCTACACAAAAGGTAGGCATTCATCGCTCCATGGACAATCGCAAACCCCAGAGGTCACGAGTGTTGTCGGCCTCTTCCGTAGAAATAGGTTAGTCTGATCGAGGTGGGATTAATGATGGAGATGAGATTGGTGGAGGGGAGAATGTGCCCCTGAAATCTCTTCTCACTGAACGAAATGCAAACAACGGAAGCTGTTATTTCCATATTTATGTCCTGTGAGAGTGTATTCACCGGTCGAGCCGGTCCATTTCATACTGCAGTCAAATCTGTAATATACTGTCTCTATTCAATTACATGGTTTCATAAATTTGACCACACATCTTGCGTGAAAAAGACAGAGAAATACAATTCGATATACACCAAACATATGTACTAAATTTTAAAATTGTAACATTTAATGTCTCAATAATATTATAATTCGTTTGTACATAAGCACATTATTTACACGACATTAGAAACCCCAAATTTGACAAATCGTGACATTATGGGCAAGGTTTCCTAATCCACACCTTTCGTACTAACTACACTGACTTGTCCTATTCGTCACTGCAGTACCTGCCATTCAGCTTTGAGTTTGCATTCGAGGGGCTTGTACTCAGTGACCACAAGTCGATGATAATAGCGACGAGTAATATCCAGCCCCGAGATAGAACGTAAACGGAAATATAATTAGTGATCATGTTTTTAAACAAATTTTTATACTTTGTGCACCTCTATAGTTTCAATCTGATCTTTCAGTCTCTTGTACATCTGTTTATAATCGTCCTGTTTACATTTAGATGAATTAATAATTGTATTTAACTACTAATTACATTAGTACCTCAATTAGTTCTGAACGATAATAATTTTGAAATAGCTCTAGTACAATCATACAGTATTTATCTAAATTTAACCTTTAATTCTCGAGTCTTCTTACAATTCGTACCACAATTTAATGCAAGAAGTTGCTGTTAATAAAAGCATAAACATTGTACAGTAGAAACTCGATTATCCGGCCCTCGGTTATACGGATTTGCGATTATCCGGGGCTTTATTACCTAAAATAAATCAATTTCTGATTTCGCAGGATTTTAAATTTATTTTACTAATTCCCAAGTTGATATTTCGAAATGCTAATTGTCTTTCTATTAAAAGTGTTGCCGCTATAATGAAATTACTGAATTACTATAATGAAATTTAATCGCATATTTGAATTCAAAAACCGTTAGGGATCGCGATTTCGCAATTATTCGAAAATTACGCTCTCAAACCGAAGACTGGTCTATAGCGATTCTCAAGCGATTTACAATCGATTTTCCGTCATTCGTATTTCGTACAAAGTGAATAATTATTTTTTATGTAAATCGTTAGATTAAATAAAATCTTTACACATTTATCGAGGACCTAAGAATTTACAATAATATGGTATAATTGGACTGATCTGATGATGGAGCCAGAAGGTAGGCACAGGAATTCCAAATGGAATAACATATCCTAGACGTGTTTGAGCTTGTTAGAGTTGTCTTGAGATGTACCTCACCATGAGTGATTTTCAGGGTCTGATGATGGAGACGGAAGGTAAGCACTAGCACTCCATAATAGAACAACGTAGTCTAGTCTTATTTGGGCTTAATGGAATTTTTAAATGGACTTTGACCATAATTGGCTTTCAGGGTCTGATGATGGAGCCAGAAGGTAAACACAGGAACTCCATAATGAAACAACGTATCCTGGCCGTGTTTGGTCTTGTAGAAATCGTCTTGAGATGTACTTTGACCATGAACGATTTTCAGGGTCTGATGATGCTGGAAGGTAAGCACTAGTACTCTATAATAGAACAACATATCCAAGCGGTGTGCGTGGGTTGTTGGAATTGTCTTGGAATGCACTTTAACCGTGATTGTTTCCAGGGTCTGATGATGGAACCGGAAGACGCTAGTACTCCATAATGAAACAACGCAACCTAGCCGTGTTTGGACTTGTTGATATTCTCGTGGAATACACTTTGACCATGATTGGCTTTCAGGGTCTGATAACGGAGCTGGAAGTTTGGAAGCTCCATCGTCAGACCCTGAAAGTCAATCGTGGTCAAAATCATTTCAGGCAATTCCAACAAGCCCAAATATGGTTAGGATATATTGTTCCGTTATGATATGTTAATTCCGGTACCAACCGTCGGGCTCCATCATCAGACCCTGAAAGCCACTATGGCCAAAGTCCACTTAAAAATTCTATTAAGAACACATACGACTAAGTTACGTTGTTCTATTATGGAGTACTAGTGCTTACCTTCCGGCTCCATCATCAGACCCTGAAAATCACTCATGGTGGAGAGTACATCTCAAGAGAACTCTAACAAGCTCAAATACGACTAGGATATGTTATTACGTTATAGAGTTCCTGTGCCTATCTTCTCGCTCATTCATCAGATCAGTTCAATTATACCATATTATTGTACAGCTATCGGTGCTCGATAAGTGCGCAAAGTTTAAATTTAATCTGACTCTTTAAAGTCACTCAAAATTGCGTATAAGAATAAATTATTTTTATACCTAACAATTTCGACTCACAAATCGATTCCGGAATCGCAATCGATTTCTACTTTTACGTAATAAGACCCCCGGACTGCCAAGCGCGACGAATTTATTCTAACATGAACGTGTCGGAACTCGCATTACACCCCACCCGCGCCCCGCTTGATCGCCGCTCCACGCGTGTCGTATTGTTTTAGTTAGTCGGCAACTGTTACTGTCTCCTGACGTGCGCCCTACGTACATATACAAATTTAAAAATGTCAAAGCGTAAAAGAATGGTGCTATCGCTTAAAGACAAAATAAATTTTATTGATTCATTAAGAAAAGGAGAAACCGGGTTTTTGCATATACCATATATATGTGTATACATATGTATGTATATAGTACATATGCAAACCTGCTTTTCTCTTCATAATATCTGCAAATCTGAATTTTAATTATCCGGACACCTAACGACAAATAATTAGTCGGGTTAATCGAGTTTTTACTGTATTTTTAAAAAGCTTTCTAATACGTAGTTGTGCAATGATACCCTCGCTTGTTCGGTTAGGCTAGCCGGCACGATTAATAGGAAACGATGCAAGACTATTTATTGGGCGCTTAATAATATTATTTTGGGTTCACAATAAAACAATTCTTACGGATGCATCGCTAACTGTTAAGTTTCTATTCTCCACTCAATAGTCCATTTTTCAAGAAACTTTTTTTATAACAACAATGTCGTCAAACTGTATATTTTTGATCCCCGTTTTCCAATTTAATCTGTTTTGAAGCTATTTTTCCAAAATTGCTTATTGACAGACAACCATTTGCTAAAGTGTTGACAATTTAATGATGTCGGAGTTGTGGTCTGATAAAAGTGTGTTTCCAATCTTAAAATGCTCTGGTATTAATTAAGATTCATCAGAATTTTCAATAAATAACTATTATGTTTACGCCATTTTGCCCCATTAAAGTTGTAGTTGATTCCCTAGACCATAGATACGAATGCAAGACGAGCCGGACAGACGTGGGAGGTGACGTTTACTTGCCGTCTGTCGTTGAATGCGATTGTTCACGCGAATGAGCGAAACTCAAAAAAACGTGGGCCGGTGCGAGATTGACTCGGTTTTTCGTACGAAAAGTGGTTTGCGGGAATAAAACTAGTGCCATTAGAAGATCGTGGCTCGCACGCCTGGTCTTTTAAGAAGAACGCAAGATAAGCTTCGCACGACAGACTACCTCTAGCTGTTCGGGAGCGTACAAATGGTTTAGAATTTCATGGATGCATCTATTCGATATATCAACAATCGTGAACGCATTGCGAGTGTTTCTTTTCTAAGAGCTCTTTGAAACGATGTTTAAGGTTTTTAAATTTATGATCCAATGAAGAAGAGCGTGTACATAAATTCACAATGTACTTGGTCATGTTAAAACATTAATATGTCACGCAATTTCCAACACATTCACGTCTGTGATAAAATCTGTACTGATACATGATATAATTTGTTATAGAGCTTAATGGTCATTTAAAATGAAAAATTATTAGAGAAACCTAAAGTTAATTTTCAAAGACCAACTTGATATCGTTCGTCGACTTTCATTTTTAGGGTTCCGAGCCAAAACGGCAAAAACGGAACGCTTATTATTCGCCATGTCCGTCCGTCCGTATTTCACAGGCATTTTATTCGATAAGTACAAGACATGTAGTAATGGATATATTTATGATGTAGGTGCTTAGTACGAACCGCTACTTACTTTGGTAGTTAAGTATCAAAAATAAATATTTCTAGAGGGTTACTCTATACATTAACAGAAGATGAGATTTTTTTTTATTACGGGCTACATCTAAAGTACTTTTGAACTCCTACAAAATTTCAGCTTAAGAGGCTATTTTCTGTCTGCGGGACTACCTATGTCACAAGCCTCTGAAAGCGAGGTTTGTATAAACACAAGGCACCCCAAAGAACGAGTCGGTATTTTAAAATTGTTAGCAGATTTTACAGTCCACGGATCCATCACCCACATATATATTAAAACAAAATTTACTAAATGAATATAAAGATAGGCCTCGTTATGAAACTTTTGAGGGGATGAGCTTAGCCCATTATGTTGAATATTATGCATTTTCAAGTAAAATACATACACATGAAGGTAAAGATGACAGTGAAACTTGGGAAACTAGATCAAATTGTTAGATAATAATGGATACATGCGAAAAAGGAGGATGCTCACATGTTTCCTAGATATAATAAAGCTCAATATCCTGACAATTTTTACTGAGAGCAGATGATGTTATGCACAAACTGAAGGGATGAAAAAACTGAATTGTTCAATGATTATATATTTATCCAACAAAAAATTATTAAAATTAGTGACGAAATCTATTCAGAGAGTCTTCAATTTAATCACTTGGTGGGTCCAGATGAGTTCGAGACATTATTGAATGCAATTCACAATTCTGACAAAAATTAAGAGGATGAAGACAGCGTACAAAGAGGAAAAATTGACCATTAGACGATTACGAATTCGAAATTCAAGAAGGTGATTTTGGATCTTAATTCACAGTTACATGGACCAGCAGTATTCAGTGAAAAGGATGTATTAGGCTTAGAAGAATATTTTAATTGTGATCATTTTATCCATATAATTAAATACCTGTACAAGATCGAGGCGACGAACGGTTTTCTAGTTATATTGAGAAAACCTTCTTTCTTTGAACTGTAATGATTTCGAACGCTGTGCCGAGGACCCTGCGTTTACAAAGATTGATTCAATTTTCAACTAGGAAAATCTTGTAATACATAAACTTAAGTCATCCTATGTAAATAATATAAGAACTGCCATGTCTCTCAAACCCCTCAGCCAATTTTCAATCTATTTAGAGCAATAGACGCAACATTTTATTTATTTAATTTAATACCTGTCCTAGGGTATCGAAGCGACGAATATATTTTCACTCAAGAATCACCACCATCTTTTTATTATTTTGTTAGTGGTGAAACGGAAGTAAGCAAAGGCTAAAACTAATTAAGGGTTTGTATTAATATCTAATGCTTTTTATCAATAGAGATACGGGTGTAAATCCTGATTATGCTAGAATTTTACTTTGTGCATACATCGGAAAAGCTGCTTTGAAATTTCTGGTCAAACTGTACACAGTACATTTAGACTTCCAGTATCTTAGTGTGGCTAAACATTGTCTGAATTATCAGCAAGTACCGCGAATACATAGGCGTGTAAACCTTGAAAAGTACGATTAATTGTTTTGTATGAAATGTCAATACTAGGGAGTAGAACTCGTAACCAAATTAATAGACGATTGCAACACATATTTCACAAAGATATAACATTTACTGGTTTTTCTATCATATGTGTCGGGGATTTCTAACCAATTACTACCGGTGGAAGACAACTGGGTTTTTCAGCCAAACACTAGGCGAAGTCCATTGCCTCTTCTAGCTGGCGCTCCATTTTGGGATTCATTCAATCTTTTCATGCCAAAAATATTGCGGCAAAGGGATGATTTGGCATTGGCCATAGACGTAAAACAATATGGCTGTCGATCGGGTGATATCTATTGACATAGTTCATTAATTCTAGATGTTATAATATGAACTTTTGCCTGCTGAAGTGCAAGGGAGCGATACATTTATTTGCAACCAACAACGAGATCGACAAATATAACAACCAAATATTGTCTCGTATGGACACCGAAAGGTGCTCCGCTAAAACAACAATCGATGGTTTCCTGGGAGCGCCAACCACAAGCTGCTAGAAAAGCTTTGTAAACTGTAAGTGCTCTAAGTCCAATGCAAATCTATGGTCTTCCAAAAAACTTGATTTTACGAGTAAGTGCGCATTATTTGGTAGCTGTGAATATTGATACTTCGGATGGCCTATCGGAATGTTGAAGGTATAAACTACGGTTGTTACAAGGGAACAAATGAAAAGCAGCCTTTACGTATTTGAGTTTTGTTCGATAATAATACGGGAATATTTGAAAGAAATAAATGACAATTAACTTCCAGAAAAGATCATTAGTATCTCAATTTTTATTGGACATCTTTGGAAGATGTTACATACAGTGTAAAGAAATGGAAATCGTCAAGTCTCGTTGTGCGCCGTACACAATTTTCGATAGTACCTGCAGAAGGGATAACTATTCATAAGTCACAAGGCGGCAATTTGGAAAAGTAGTACATATCTCAAAACGTCAAAAGATCGATGTTGTATGTAGCTTGTTCTAGAGCGATGTCGTCGTTCGGCCTTTTTGATCGTGAGTTCAGGTAGGTTTAATGCTCCATCTGAAATATCAGAATCGTGCGCTGTAAAACTTATAATGAAAGGACTGGAGTAAATCAAATTAGTATCATTTTTTCAATTTCTGCAAACACCAACAGATAACCTAGTTCATATTATTTTTCATAACGTGAAATCATTGCGCACATATAATACACACACCCAGAAAAGTTTTTAAAAAAAATTAGCTTTGTCCGCGGTTTATCGGCGTATTTGCACTGCTCAACCGAACTTCTAAGCCAATTTTCAAAATTCTTTCACTAATACATAGCTACATTATTCTTGAGTCAATTATGCTGCCAACTTTTATCTCTGGCTTCATCGATAAATTTATATGCTTAAGACGATTATAATAATTTACCAAACGTGATCATAGATCCTATTATTGTTGCTTTTATGCCGTATTCTTTGTTGAAACCTGGGATGTCGAATTGATAATTGTGAAATTGATGGTTTTAATGAAGTGTGCAGAGTAGATTGTCCAACTATAACTACTGCAAACCCAGGTTGAGGATATATCACATATGTACGTCGAAATCTTAAGAAATCTGTCAGATGGATTATGTAAAAGATACTGTTTGAGTAATCCGGGCGCTGCGAATGGACTTTGAGTGTATATATTTGGAGATGTTTAAGATTCTGTTGATTGTTGTTTATTGGGCACCACGATATCCAGTCAATATTGGTGCAGAATTCATTAATACAGCAATATACGAAAACAGCCGCAATGGTAATATTTCTTGCCTGATTGCTTTACTAGATTTCAACATAGATTTTCAAACCAATATACCGATATATTAAATGGACCATATTCAGTATATTGATATATTGGTTTTAAAATATAAATATACCAATATACCAAAAAACCAATATATTTTTTTTCTATAAGCATGTTGCCATTAATAAGCACTTGCACTACAAAAACGAACACTTTTATAGACAATGTTTTTTCAAACTTTGATATACAACGCGATACCATTTATTATTTTTCAGTCAACATTTACAAATCTGAGTCAAATCTAATATGTAAGTAAAGAAAATAACTTTGAATAGGTCACCTAACTAATTTAGGTTTGAATTGTTAGTATAACCACAATTTCATATGAGTATATAATTGTAGGTTTTGAAAACTGAATTTTTGGAAAACTCGGAAAAAGTCACAAGAATCTATTACTGAAATACTTATAATATGTACCTGCAAAGTACGGAACCCTCGGTGGGCTAGTTCGACTTGCATACCATGCTATCTACAGAACGCTAGATTTGTAAATTAGAATTGAGAAACGTATTAAAAGCAACTTTCAAGGCTTCTACAAATATCTACACAAAAACAAATAAAATTAAAAACGGGGAAAAACATAACGAGGCCTTAGGAGATCTGTTCGATACTTTATTCCGCAGGTTT
>BGZK01004273.1:0-15079 GCA_005406025.1 Eumeta japonica | reverse complement strand
TTGTATTATTGGCATTAAGAGCTCTGCACTCATTGTAAGATAAGCATTTCTGCTATTTATACTCACTTCACAGTTTGTCATGTTTGAAGAGCTCATAAAGAGCAATGTTCAATATTACTTTTCAAGTTTCTTTTTTGTTGTTTCCTTTAAAAAGTTTTTTATTAATATTTTTTTTACTGTTAATTTATTATAATTTTTTTAACTGTTCAAAATAGTGTCAATAGCACTAAAGAGTTTCAAATATTACGGGTGTTTTGCAAAACACAAGAAAAAAGTTTTTTTTCCATTTTGATAATTCAGCCGCACCTAAAATGACACACGTCCGAACTATCTGAAATAATAACTTGAAATCGGAAATCGAAAACCTTGTTGAAAAATCTTGAAACATTCACTTACATTCTCATTATTTCAATTGAAATAATGAGAATTTAAAAACATTTAAACACATTTTAAAAAGACAAAAGCAACTTTTTCTGTTAAAAAAATTATTTTCGGTAATTGGTGGCTCCTCTTATGTAATGATAGAAGATTCAGATCTGACTTCAGACTATGCAGAATGATAAGGCAAAAGGATTATTATACGTATCCGCCGAAAAGTGCCAAGGGTATGCAAATTGTTTTGAAAGGCATAGACTAATGTGTGGATCCCTAGAGGTAAAGATGCTTGAGGACTTATCCGTCAAAGTAAAAAAGGTTATTAATTTCAAAATCGTGAAAAATTCCCCAACCAATGTTACGTGTTGAATTGGAACCAAACGATACTATATTAAAAAAATGAGATTCATCCTATTTATGATCTCAAATATCTGTTGCATCAAAATTACCGTGGAGGAGCCCAACAAAAGGGCACGTTCAATGCCACAACTGTCAGGAATATGGGCAACACAAAAACGTATTGCAAGTTGCCAATAGTTTGCGTTGTGCGTGGGAACTACATGGTACGGCTAATCGTAATAAGCTGAAAAATAACTAAACACAAAATGTGTAATTGCAGTGGCAATCATACTGCTAATTTAGGGCTTTTCGGTATTGTTTTGTTAAGCTGTCCATGAAAATCGAAAACAAAACCCATGCCAGATCAGGCACGAAACGTGATCCTTGCCCCTGTCTCTCCTCCCCAAATGGCACAATCAACCACAAACCAGCTATTAAGAATAATTCTGAAGAAAAGAAAAAAGTGGAATCAACAAATATTTTACCAAATACGGACTTAGGCTTTAATTATAGTCGCCTTAAAGCCACTGTAGAAAATCTGGTGCAAACAATAAATAATTTCACAACAACAATGACTAGTATGATGCAAGAAATGCTGCGTATACAAAGTACACCATAAAAATATGTTTCTGGAACGCTAACGGCATTCCGCCAACATAACAATGAACTCGAGCATCTAACGGGAAAAATTGGTATAATGCTGATCTCCGAGACTCATTTGACTACGATAAGTATTTTAAAATAAATAGCTACATATAATACAATTCAAAAGATCCGTGTTGGCATGAAGTGCAGCCATTTTAATAAGTCAAGAATCAAACACCATTTTTTAGATAATATTAGTGAGGATTATCTTCAAGCGACGAAATTTAGAAATAGAAAATTGTGGTCAAGATATAGTTATAGCGTCAGTTTATTCGCCTCCTAGGTATACAAGCTGTGCGGATCAATATGAGGAATTTTATAAATCTCTTGGAACTCGCTTTCTGACAGGTGGTGACTTTAATGCTAAACACACATACCGAGGTTCCCGTCTAATTACTCCCACAGGTCAAACATTGTTCAACTAAATTACTAAAATAGGCTTAGACGTCATCTCAAATGGGGAACCAACACATTGGCTGTCCGACCGACAAAAAATTCCAGATGTTATAGATTTGAGTGTCACAAAGAACATCTCCAGAGAGTTAGTGGATGTTGAGGCCTCGTTACATTTGTCTTCCGATCACTCTCCTACTATTGTATCCATTCGCATTCCACAAAAATACGAGCTACCTTTCACACATATGAATGTAATAAGCCGCATAAATTGGCTGAGATTCAAAAAGTACCTCAGCAGCCATTGCTTGGAAAGCATCCAACTAAGAACACCTGGTGATGTAGGACTGAGCATTGAAAACTTCACCAAGGTGATGAACCAGGCTGTTAAGTATGCAAGTACCACCTATCAGCAGCCTAGTTTTAATCGTGTTTTCTCTACAGATATTCAACATCTTGTAAACGAAAAGAGCAAGAAGAGAGTGGCAGCAAAACAGATCTCCCCAGCATAAAGCCACACTTAAAAAATGTACAACACGATTAAGAAACTTACTAGCATCTGAAAAAACTGCATCGTTTTAAAAATATCTTGATGTAACGCCGCACAGTGGGGGTTTTTGAAAAAATGGAAATAATTCTTCAAATTCTAAACAGTTAGTCCGATTGTGATGAAATTTCATACACATCTTAAGGAAGTGTTGCTTTAGGCTTTCTACTGCAAAAGGGGGCGAACCTCTACGCCCCCATAAACTGGCTACTACGTGTTTGTAAAAAATTCCAAAGCATGTCAAACTTATGGTTTTGATCCAAATAAAACGAAATTTTGTAGGTAAGTTTTCCTATTCAACAGCTTTAAAAAATGCAACATTGATGGATTTTTTATTTCAGGTTAGAGATATACGCCAAATACTATTGAAATTTTCAAATTTTTCCTGTTCTGGCCCACTGTTTCGCTAATAACAAAGGCAAAACTAGTCGGATTTGCAAAATCTTTCCTGTTCCATATTTAAAACAAAATTTCTAATCATGCAAAGAAAAAATTAGTTTGAAAAGTTACCCAGTGAAAAGTTATACACAGTTTAATTCAAAAACCTCGATTTTTTCCTGTTTTTGTCGAAAAAGTACGTTTATTATTTCATAAATAAAAAACTTTGCAAGAACATCTACGCTATATTTATATTTATTTGAAAGAATATACTATGTTGTATAATACAACAGTAAAAAAATTAAAAGTTCTTTTTTTTAAGAAAGCTGAGTGTTGCCAATTAAGGGAATTTTAGTACCAAGTTCTCGGTTTATGGTATTTTTTTTTCAAATCCCAAAGCTAGAAACTAAATCTTTTCTTTTATACAAGTAAGACTTGCTATGTTTTTAAGAATCCACCATACTTTCAGCTGCACCTAAATATGAAAATACAAACAATAAATAAAAATCCCATTTTTGGATTTTAGAAATTTTTTAATATCTCTATTTTAAGAAATGAATTTTAAAGTATTTTATATTTTTCTTATTAACTACGATATTTTCTACGTAAATTAAAATTTTTAGGAGAAAGTATGCACAAAAAAAATTTTATAGCATAAGAAAAAGCGCTGAATACTTAAAACCGCATTTTGGGATTTTTAACTTTTCTGGGAATTTCAGGATTCTAAAAATTAATCTCACGGTTTTAACTTTCATCTATTAATTACGTTATTCTCTACCTAAATACGGAGTTTTAAGAAAACTTCATAAATAAAGATTTTGTAGTGTAATAGTATACCATATATATTCGCTCCTTTTACAAGAATTCTTCTGTTTAAGACGACTAATGCCTTCTCAGGATTACTATTTTTAAAAAAAGACCCCTATATCTATTGTAAGCATATTCAAGTAATTTAAACAATTAATATGTTTGAATTACAACAGGTAGCTGTGCTATTAGGCCGTTTGTAAACGTGTGGCATTGATGAGGGTTAGTTGTACTATGCAGCTGCAACTGTTTACCTGCTAATATCGAAAAATAATTTATGTGGACATAAGTACACATGTCATACGTACATATATATATATATATACATATAAGTATAAAATATCAGTTGTAATAAATTGTGATTAACCAGTGTTTTGCATTTGAGATTTATTTTTTATTCAATTATATCTACAAAGATTAACATATGTATCTACATAATTTTGATTAGCCTATTTAGTAAAATAATTAGGAATAACATTCCTCTAAATCTAAGAGGATATAAATTGTATCTGCAAATAACCATTTTCTTATTGATGATAATACGGGATCAGAAGACAATATAGGGATAAAAATGTCTTCATTTTGAGACTTTAAAGAACACTTTCTGGACCCAAACTGTTGAACATGATTAAAGTCCCGATTTCTGGACTCTTGAGGTTCTTCTGTAAGTTCTCTTAGTGTTTTGCATCATAATTGAATGCAGCACGCTCCAAAGTATGTCGCACATACGATTGTGAAGCTGGCTTTTGTAGGGCCCTACCACATACCATGGCATTTCTAGCAGCACGCTATTCGGTGCTTTGAGATACCCTAGATGCCACAATATTTCTAGCATTATGTGATTGACGCCCTAAATGACTAAGCGTACGTAACATTTTGTATTAAAAAATAGATTCCTGGAGATTTGATTTACGATGGAAAGTATATAAATTCACCTAATAGTTTGACTTCAATCGAATTGTAATGAATTTAAAAACAATTGTATTCAAGTTTTTCAAAACAATAACTCTATTTTTTTTAAATATTTCGAAATGAATGCAGCGTTTACTAAAATAGCTATAACTCATGAACATACAGAGACCGCTTATACATAAAGAACTTGGTACTGATGTTACCTTTTATGTGAATTTTGCAGAAACAAAATCGGTTCACGCTTTCCAGGGAACATCAATGTCTAACACAATGCAACTTAGTTTTATTAATATGATAAAATGATGATGAAAGAAAACTGGTTCAACTAATCCAACTCGGAAAAATAAAAATCGTTTGCGCAGTATTCAAGAAGTTGTACAAGGCTTCGATAATTTGGCTGAAACAGCTTTATTAGTGAAACAGAAACCACTTAAAAAATTATATGCAGAGTTTGAAGCTGTTCATGAATTAATGCAACATGAGGACCTCAATGAAATGGAAAGCAATTTGCCATAAGAAACATCAGATATAACGAAATCATTATAACCTGGAAAATTTTGGCACTTTCTTCTAATGGAGCTCAGTAACCTAACCTGGTGGACGTTCGGGACATTTTAGCAAGGGGCAAGGTTGAAGCTGGTTCTATTACCAAATTGTGGCAGTTAAGTGACTGTGTCAATTCTCATATAAGAGCCTTACTTACTATGGTTACTAAGAAGCAAATAGCTGGTTGCTTGCTAATTCATATAATTGGTCGTATACTAGACCCTACAATAAAAACCAAGTGTGAAGAGACTACACCCATTAATTAAATACCAACATAGGAACAAATGGCAAATTAGATGTCAAACTATGGAGAACGTGAAAAATACTGTGGTAAAAGTTTCATCAAACAAAGTGTTAACAATGTTACAAATTTTTCGCCATGCCCACGTATTTTTCGCTGTTTTTCCCCCGCACTATTTTTTAAAGTTTTTATTTTCGTAATGCCAAGCGATTTTGTTTTATTATTTATCCGAGCTGAAGTTCGAAGCAAAAGGGTGCTGATGAGTATCATAGTAGATATGAAACAGGTAGGTTGTACCCCAGTTAACAAGTCGTCAAATTAACTTTTCTTCTCTTCTTTAAAGATTTTTAAACACTACAATTAATCATGCCACACGTTTAAAAACGGTCATCATGGCGCAGCTACCTGTTGTAATTCAAACATATTAATTGTTTAAATTACGTGAATATGCTTACAATAGATATAGGGGTCTTTTTTTTAAATAGTAATCCTGAGAAAGCATTAATCGTATTAAACAGAAGAATTTTGCTGAGGGAATATATGTATGTATGGTATATATATATAAAGGTGTACCTTTTTACACTACAAAATATTTATTTATAAAGATTTTCTGGCAAAACTCCGTATTTAGGTAAAGAATAACCTAATTAATAGATTTTTTTTTAAATTAATTTAATTATAGTCATATATTTGCTAGCATTCACATAACAACTAAAGGGTCTTTTGATCCAAAGTAATAAATTTCAAATAAAATTGCTTAATAGCGAATAAATCATTTTTGAATTATTGGATATTTTATATTATTGTTTTTTTTTACATGTTGATAAATATTTGATTATACATATGTACATATTTGTTTCTTTATAAGACGTATATATTTATGTATGCATGTTTGTAGTATTATAAAATTTTTCGTAATTATAAGTGTATGTGTAGATTCAGAAATAATTTTTTATTCATAAAAATTTTCATTCATAAATATGTGTATATGAAGTTTGTTTTAAAAATTTTCTTAAAATTTGTATTTCATATAATATGTATTGTTTCGGTTTCAATAATTTTCTTTCATAATGTGCATGTAGATTTGTTTTTTTTGTTCTAAAAATGTTTCAGATAAATATGTTTGTATGTGTTTTGTCTCAAAAATTTGTAAACATATTTATAAAACAACAATATATATTTAAAACTGACCTAAAGCTTCATATTAAAACTCAACTCATTTAAAATTTGTCTTTAAGAATAATTATGTATGTATTAATAACTATATTTTGTCATTTTTATTGCATCAACAGCCATTTGAGACCCCTCATCTACTATTCGCTATAAAATTTTAATAAAAAAATTTAATTTAAAATTCTTAATTTTATAATTTAAAACAAATACAAAAATGATGTGGATTACTAATAGTTTTTCATGTGGGAACATACCATACTCAGAGTGATACCGGTTAAAAATCATTCGACCAATAAAACCACCATTATTGGAAAACTTTCGTTATTTCTCACACCCATAACATCAGGTAGATCTAGTATATTAGCTAGTATCAGCAAATGTACACCAAGTTTAAATCATTTTATCATTTTCTCTTAAATTAAAAAATTGCTTTATCTTGCGGTTTTCCCAATTTAAAAAATGATTTATATAACTATTCTATGATTGTTGTGTGGTTCCTATCATTTAAAGGATATGCTGCTCCGAATTTTGAAAATTTATCTATTACTGTTAAAAATGAAATCCTTTAATTTACATATGTGTCTATATGAATTATTTGATTTTTTCCAGAAGGCGTTTCGGTAATTAAAAATGTTGGTTTTATAGGTTGCCTATCATACTTCACTTCTTGGCATACCTCGCACTGATTAATTACAATTTGTATTAATTCCATTAGTTTTGGATAATAGATTTTGTTTTTAATTTGATTATAGGTTTCCATGATTCCAGAGTGCATACTTTCCCTAATATGGTACAAAGATATTTGTTTTACTGCATCTACCTCTGTTTCTAAATCTTGTGCCCTCATAGTACATTTGGTAAAATTTATTTGTTTATCATTAGAGTACATTTCAATTAATTTTTCCTGGACAATATTGTAACTTCTTTCTGATACTTCAGAAAATATTCCTACTTTACCTTTAGTGATATACTTTTTGAATATCTCTCCCATTCCTACAAAGTCATTTTCTGAAATAAATATTATTCTCTTTCCATGTAGTACTGTTAATTCCTGAGTTTTGTTATTGGTAATTATAATTTGGGTCTTATATTTGTTCACTATTTCCTCCTTAATGAAGAAATGTTCTTGTAAATTCTCTTCTGCTGAATGTATAGTTGCCAGAGATATGTTATCTTCCTCCAAGTTATTTATTGCATGTATCGTCTGTGTATTATTGTCAAAATTTTATTTTCATTATTATTTGTTTCTATTCTACTTAAGAAGTCTGCTACCCGGTTTTCTTTTCCCTTAATGTAATCAATTTCAAAGTCGTATTCTCCTAACTTTAGTAACCATCGCTGGTGTCTGGGTGACATATCTTTTCCATTGTATTTAGAATTTAGAAATTTTATTGACAGATAAGGTCGTAAATAATTTACGCTCCATATTATGGCTAAGAATTCTTTATCAGTTGCCGCATAATTCTTTTCATGGTTATTTAAGGTTCTAGAAATATAACACACTGGGTGACCTTCTTGGGATAATACTGCACCAATAGCATAATTGGATGCATCTGTTGTCAATGTAAACTTTTTGTTAAAATCTGGATATCTAAGGATTGGGTGTGAACTAATCAGACTTTTCAATTTCTCAAAGGCTTCTTTATATATATGTTGGGTCTTTGTCGTTAATTTTGACCCCTTTCTTTAGATATTTTGTCATAGGCTGTGCCACCTTGGCATAATCTTTAACAAATTTCCTGTAGTAGCCCGTTAGTCCGAGGAAGCTTTTAGTTTGTTTTTCCTTTGTTTTTGGTAGTGCTATTTCATGGATCACTTTTATTTTGTTTAAATTAGGTTTTATCTCATCCTTTGTTAAGATATGTCCCAAGAATTCAGTCTCTTTTTTCATGAAATTACATTTGTCTATTTGAATTTTTAAGTTAGCTTTTTCCAATGCTTTAAAGATATCTGTTACAGCTTTTACATGTTCCGTTAAGGATGTGCTAAAAATCAATATATCGTCTAGATAAACAACACATGTTTTATTAATGTAATCACATAAAGTTTCATTCATGAGTCTTTGGAATGTCGCTGGGGCATTTTTTAACCCAAACGGCATTCTTATAAACTCATAAAGTCCATGTGAAGTAACAAAAGCTATTTTTCCCCTATCTTTTTCTTCTATTAGAATCTGATAATAACCCTTGGTAAGGTCTAAGGTCGTAAAGTATTGTGCTCTTCCTAGCTTATCTAAGATTGAGTCTATGTTGGGAAGTGGGAATTTGTCATCAATGGTTATTTCGTTTAGTTTCCTGTAATCCACTACGATCCTATATTTTCTTTCACCTGAGTTATCCAATTTTTTGGGTACTACTATTAATGGGCTCGCATAACGAGAATAACTTTTTCTTATTATACCCTGTTCTTCCATTTCTTTAATTTGCCGTCTTACCTCTACTTCATGTTGTGGTGGGTATCTATATAATTTAGCATTTATCTGTTCTTCGGTCGTTGTCCTGATATTATGTTTTACATTCATTGTACTTGTCAGTTTGTCACCTTCTTTAAAAAAATAAAGTTTTGAATCTATTTAAAATTTGCATGACTGCTTTATATTCCTCAGTATTTAAATGGCTCAACTGTAATCTATTCCAATCAAAATTTGACCCCTCTAAGGTACATATTTGGATGTTTCTGTATGGGTTCATTATAAACATCGTTATACTGTTATTGAAAGAAATATTTCCGTCCACTAGATTTATTATTGTACTAAGGCAATTCAGTAAATCTGTTCCTATTATAAAGTTATATTTTCGTCCTGTTAGCTGAGTAACTTTCCATTTAATTTTGTATTGGGTTCATTAAATTCTTCAGGTGCATCGGTAATTATTTGATACCAGATGATACCTCTTCCTTTATTGTTTTAAATTCAATTGGTTCTTTTAATGGGATTTTTCGAAAGTCATTTACGTCCTTGTCTACTACACTAATACTTGCTCCTGTGTCTATTAGAGCATTAAATTTTTTTTATTTATGGTAATGGTTATGATGGGTAAATTATCGGATGTTGTTTCCGAAAAAAACTGTTTTCATAATCTTGAATTTGTTCATCATTATTTGCATTATTTACTTCTTCATTGTATTTTCTTGATTCATTTCGATCTTGCCCAGATTGAGTCAAGCTATTTTGGCTGACATTTCGCCTGGGGTGTCCTACCTGTGGGATTCTTCGAAACTGATTTACCTCTATATTCTCTATTTCCATTGGCTCACTTCGGTCTTGCCTAGGTTGATTCCAGCGATATTGTCCGGAATTTGGCCTAGGGTTTCCTACCTGTGCGGGCTTTTTGAAAATTTCCTGTCATATTATTATTGTTTTGGGTCCTATAACGTCCTGAATTGTTATTATTATTGTTACTATAATTATGGTATTTGTTGTAATAATTATCATGGTTATTAGTGTTGTAATTAGCTTTATTTCGATTATAATCATAATTATTATTTTTATTGAATGGTTTGGACCTGTTCAAAAAAGTTTCCTTTATACTTCCTAAATTCTTGCCTAATGCAACTGTCCTCGTACCTTCTTTTCGTCATGATGTCTATTATAGTCCCTATATCTCTTTCCTCATATATTTTGTCTAGTAATATGCCTTGTGTTATTTCCTTGGCTACATTAACTAGTAAACTATTTACATTAGTCAAATCTATATATTGATCGTCCTGATAATATATACTTAGTTCATCATTTTATATTTAATATTTTGTAGTTCTATTGCCAATTCACTTACATTATTTACTCGTATCTCGTTGATCTTTCTGTAGATTTGATGAGGTTCAGTATCTGGTCTATATCGTAGTCTTAAGGTCTTCTTTATTATTGCCCAATTGTCTGGTTGTTGTATATTTATTACCACATTTTTGGCTTCGCCTTGAATATTTCGATAAAAGATTGCTTTGGTGGCTTCCTTCATTAAACCCTCTTCTGTTATAGATGATAACAAGTACTCCACGCTGCTTAGGAACGAATTGATGGTAATGTCTCCAACTCCTGTGAATACCGGCAAGTAACTCACATTTTTGAAGATTCTGTCCAATTGGCTGGATTGTTGGTATGGCTGCTGTTGTTGATGCTGCATTTGCATTTGTTGCTGTTGTTGTATTTGGCCTTGTAGTTCCATATAGGCTGCACGCAAACGCTCCAACTGTTGGTCCTTGTGGGCTAACTCCTCTGTTAAGTTTATCTGTTGATTTTCTTCTTCCAACATTCTGGCTCTATCAAAAGTTTTTTGTCTTTTTGATAACCGGTTTAATTTTGCTTGGTCCAGAATTTTCTTTTTCTGATTCACTTTTTATTTACGTATTTATGTACTGGTCCTGTTCACTTTTGATTTAGTGCAGGATACTCAGTTTAAATCAAATTTGTTTTATGTCCTGGTCCTGTTCACTTTTATTAAGTGCAGAATTCTCAGAATATATTTAATTTATTTAATTGTCCTGGTCTTGTTCACTTTCTTGTTTAAGTGCAAGATACTCAGATTATTTTTCACGATTTTGTACGTTCGAACACTGGATCCTTTGAGTTTATAAAGGATCCTACCGACTGCGCCACTTAAACTTTTAGTTTTAGTCGTAAATAAAAAAAAGAAACTTTATTTTTCACTTAACTTCTTTATTGAAGAGTAATCCAGAACTGCTTTACAATATTTCTTTTTAGCTTATTTATACTCAATTTCTTATTGCTAAATTTCTTATTTGCTATATTTCTTATTTGCTAAATTTCATTTTTGTCATAAGTGTTTCGCAATAACAAAAGAAGTGCAATTAAGCATTTAGTTACAGTTAAAATAGTTCTTGCAAAAAATGAATTTATTTGTTTATTGCGAAATACTTTGACCTAATTATATTTGCAGTTTTTAAAATGTAAATGAACTTAAAGTTCATTTACCTATGTCATTTAAAAATTGGTCAATTCTATCATGGTATGACTTATATGTAACTTGTTCTTGTTTCATTAATTTTGTTGTAAAAGTTTAATTTTGGATGGCGTATGCATTCATTGGTCTTGATACTTGCTTAATAATTTCTGTGTAAGAGCTTTCGGCTGAATGGGCTGTATCAATTGATGATGTATTTATACATTGTCTTGCCAAAGCGTCAGCTACTACATTTTGTGTCCTGGTTTGTATGCCAGTTTTGCTCCAAAGTCTTCAATAATTGCTTTCCAACGTTTTAGTTTTGGGTTGGGGCTTTTTCGGATATGGTATGTGTCAGCGACTGGTGATCAGTATAAATAGTGAGGTCTGTTGTACCATAAATGTAATCCTCAACTTTTGTAATGCCCAAATGATGGCTAATAATTCTTTTTCATTCGTACTGTAGTTTCTCCGTTTTACTTAATGTACGTGACAGGAAAAATATTGGTTTTTTCGTTTGGCTGAGTACTGCTCAATAGCTATGTTGGATGCGTCCGTGGTCAGCTCGAATGGTTTATCGAAATTTGGTTGGAAAAGTTCAACCTGTTCTTTTAGGCAATTTCAATTTTTAAATGCCTCTGGCGGCATCTAGTTTTATTTTGTTTTGGCACTTTTGTTTTGCCTACTTGACCGTTATCTCCTCGTAAATGGATTGTTAAGGGCTTGGCTATACCAGAATATCCTTGTACAAACTTTCTGTAATATCCTGTCATACCCAGAAATCCTCTTAGGTCTTTTAGTGTTTGTGGGAGGGAATATTTTTCGATTGCTTCTACCTTTCTGGATTTGTGGCGATTTTGTTATGCTTAATTATGGCCTAAATATTCGACTTCTGTTTGAAAGAATTTTGATTTTTCATCGGATACTTTTAACGTTGCTTTATTTAGTGCATCGAATATAATCTCTATGTGTTCCATATGTTCTTCTGGTGATGAGGGGTAGATTAAACGTCGTCTATATACACATGCAAATTTTCCAATGTATTCTCTCAGAATGTCGTCAACACACCTTTGGAATATGGATGGTGCGTTTTCAAACCGAATGGCATACGTATAAATTCGTTACTCACCGTTAACACAAAAGCAGTTTTCCCCTATCTTCCTTTCTTATTTTAACTTGATGGAATCCTGATTCCAAATCTAACGTCGTAAAATATTTTGCCTTTCCTAAGTTTTGAATTGTCATGTTCACGTCAGGAATGATATATCTGTCAGTGATTGTATGGGAGTTTAATTTCTGGTAATCTATTACCATTCTTTTCTTAGGTCGTCCATCTTCATCTAAGCCTTTTTTGGGACAGTCCATATCGGAGAATTATAGGGACTATTACTTCTTTGGATGATTCCATCCTTTATAAGTCTATCTATTTCCCTATTTACAAGGTCATATCCTATGGGATATGGGTATTGCTTCGTCCAAATGGGTTCGTCTGTCTTTGTTCTTATTGTGGCTTCTACTGTTGTCGTGAAGGTAACGGTCCTATGCCATTGTTTTCTTTCATCAACTTGTCAATTCTTTCCCTGTACGTATTTCGTGCCTATAGTTTTTATATTACTAGTTTCTTTTCTTCTATCCACTGTGAATGTCATATTTTGTATATCTATTTTGGCATTTAATGTGATTATTCCTTGTAATCCTAATATTAAATCAGATCCTATTAAATCATCCAGCTCAAAAAATCTATATCCTCGCCTAGAATTTAATTCTTTGCTTAGTGTTTATTATCGAAGTTCCATGCATTGAAATAACCTTCATAGGTTTTATTTTTTCAATTGCATTGAACTTTAAAGATTTTTTACGTAATTATGGGTTGCTCGGTATCTAACAGTACATTATATGTTTTTCATCGTCATTCATTCGCAAATGGGGCAACCCGTTTATTAGTTTAAATTTTAACAACTAACTTATTCATAGTACCTGTTTCTACAATGGTGCTGCTGTTGTCGTCTTCCCTGGTAATGTTGTTGTTCTCATTTGTTTATTATTTCGGTAATTCCCACTTGGCTCTCTTCCTCTTTTCCATGGTTGGTGATAGAAGGGTTGGGACTTGTTGGTTGACGGTAAGCCGTATTTCCAGAACTGGTGTCCATTGGTTCCGGCTGGTGATTGTTGTTGGTGATTGGTACTGTTGTGTTCTAGGTTGAAAATTATTGAGAGGTGGTCTTGGCCTAAGTTCTGTCCTCGGTTGTGGTTGATATCTTTGTTGATGCTGATGACGTTGTTCGTTGCCAAATGTTTTCGTGAATTTTCCTTCTGGAGACAACCTTAAATTTTGATGACGGTTATCGTGTTCTATTGTCCTTGCAATAGTATATGCGTTCCAGATCGTGGGTGCATTTCCATATAGGGTAGATTGGATGTATTATTTATTCCAGCTATGAAGACTCGAATTGAATCTTCTTCTGCCTGTGTTATCATAGCTCTAGTCACAGCTTCTATATGACCAGACATTGATATTTTGAAATAATTAAATTTAGGCATTTATTTATCTCATCATGAAATTCTGATAGGGTTTTCGTCCTTGGCTGCAGCTCTTCATCTCATCCCTGAAGTACATATAATGGTCGAGTATCCGCATAGGCTTTGTCCAGTCTGTCACGGATGGCATAAAATTAAATATTGTGCCGTGGTTGGCTAATAATTGTGCTGCGCTTCCTTGTATTTTGTTTCACGATTTGTAATGCTTGAGCATAAATTGGTTGGCCGCTGAGGTCGGATATGGTCTCCATCATTCGCGTTACGTCTTCTCCATATCCTGTAACTGTTTATGTTGCCATCGAAGACGGGTAACGACTTAAACACGTCTAGCTTCACTTGGCTTTCATTTACTATTTTAGGTTCTATTGAAACCTTTGGTTTTCTGGAATAATTTGTACTTGTTGGACTTGACTAATTTGGTCCTCCAAATTCTGAACCTGCTTCTGATGTTCAGTTCGCATGTTTTCAATGGTGGCTTGTAGAGCTGCCATTTGTTGTACTAGTAAGCTTACATCGAAATTCTGCGCCATTGTTGATTCTGGGGATTCTTTAATAATTTGTTCCAGTGGTCTGTTCCTGTCAAATGTGGTTCCACGTTTTGGTTTTTTAATTATATTCATTTGCTATTACAAGCAATTTTTTCACTGTCCTTCTATGAAGGATTTTTTATGTCCTTGCTGCGACAAGGAAGACTTAACTTTTGGTCCGCTCGATTGAAGGATAAAGTAGAATTATCCTCCTGGCTTAAGGATCGCCAATTAAAGTTTCGCTTATAGAGAAAATTAAAAAAAATATATTTTTTTGGGACTGCTATGAGTCCTTTATTTTTATTTCTAATTTCTCTTAAACTTATTTGAGTTAAAAACGTCTATGTCTTACTTAAATATATATTCTTAACTAACTGCACTCCGCGTACCAAAGTTTGCTTAAATACTAATATCTTTAAAAATGTTTCTTTGTTTAAACAATACAAAGAAACTACCAATGTAAAGTGTCAAGATGACCCTGTATCAATTAGGTTGTTTACAATATTTTTACAGATTATTTTATGGGTGTTTTTTTTAATGTTTAATATGTATCTTGTCTTAATCTAATTGTTTGTAATTTATATTTGTTTACATGTTTTTATGACTTAACCTTTTTTATCATAAATTCCTCAATGTTCTCCCGTTTAAACATGTTTCATGATTGAACACATGTTTGTTCCTTATCAGTTACTTTCTTTACGTCATATATTCTATAGTTAAACCAAAGAGTGTTGTTTTGTGTATGTATGTATATACAAGT
>BGZK01004272.1:0-15079 GCA_005406025.1 Eumeta japonica | reverse complement strand
TTAATGGGAATTAAAGTCACTAAACTTATCAGCATAATGCAAAAGAATCATGTCAATATTTCAAAAATAAAAGTTATGCAGAAAATGTATAGTTGTGCTACTGCCTTTTCTCGGCATCTGTATATTGAAACTTGTCACCATTTTGATCATAACTTTTTAATTTTCAAGATATCGACTCGAATCTTTTGCGTTTTATAGATAATTTGTTAGCTTCAATTTGCGCATTTTTTAAGATTAGACAAAAAAAGTATTTTCCGCTAAAATGACCATGGGCTATAGCCTTTGCTTTTGGAAAAATTGCAAAAATTTTATTTTATTTTACAAACTGTTAATGGGGAATTAAAGTCACTAAACTTATCAGCATAATGCAAAAGAATCATGTCAATATTTCAAAAATAAAAGTTATGCACAAAATGTAGAGTTGTGCTACTGCCTTTTCTCAGCATCTGTATATTGAAACTTGTCATTTTGATCATAACTTTTTTAATTTTCAAGATATCGACTCGAATCTTTTGCGTTTTATAGATAATTTTGTTAGCTTCAATTTGCACGCATTTTGTTAAGATTAGGCAAAAAGTATTTTCCGCTAAAATGACCATGGGCTATAGCCTTTGCTTTTTGGAAAAATTGCAAAAATTTGTATTTTATTTTGACAAAACTGTTAATAAGAATTAAAGTCACTAAACTTATCAGCATAATGCAAAAGAATCATAAATATTTAAAATAAAGTGTTATGCACTGCCTAAATGTGCTATCAACAACTTTTCTCGTACTTTTGTATTGAAACTTTCACCATTTTGATCATTACTTTTTTAATTTCAAGATATCGACTCGAGATCTTTTGCGTTTTATAGATAATTTTGTTAGCTTCAATTTGCACGCATTTTGTTAAGATTGGGCAAAAAAGTATTTTCCGCTAAAATGACCATGGGCTATAGCCTTTGCTTTTGGAAAAATTGCAAAAATTTGTATTTATTTTTACAAACTGTTAATGGAATTAAAGTCAGCTAACTTATCAGCATAATGCAAAAGAATCATATCAATATTTCAAAAATAAAAAGTTATGCACAAAATGTATAGAGTTTATGCTACTGCCTTTTCTCAGGCATCTGTATATTGAAACTTGTCACATTTGATCATAACTTTTAATTTTCAAGATATCGACTCGAATCTTTTGCGTTTTATAGATAATTTGTTAGCTTCAATTTACCGCATTTTGTTAAGATTGAACAAAAAGTATTTTTCCGCTAAAATGACCATGGGCTATAGCCTTTGCTTTTGGAAAAATTGCAAAAAAATTGTATTTTATTTTACAAACATTAATGGGAATTAAAGTCACTAAACTTATCAGCATAATGCAAAAAGAATCATGTCAATATTTCAAAAATAAAGTTATGCACAAAAATGTATAGGTTGCTGCTTCTCTCGGCATCTGTATATTGAAACTTGTCACCATTTTGATCATAACTTTTAATTTTCAAGATATCGACTCGAATCTTTTGCGTTTTATAGATAATTTTGTTAGCTTCAATTTGCACGTATTTTTTTAAGATTGGGCAAAAAGTATTATTTTCCGCTAAAATGACCATGGGCTATAGCCTTTGCTTTTGGAAAAATTGCAAAAATTTGTATTTTATTTTTACAAACTGTTAATGGGATTAAAGTCACTAAACTTATCAACATAATGCAAAAAGAATCATGTCAATATTTCAAAATAAAAAGTTATGCACAAAATGTATAGAGTTGTGCTACTGCCTTTTCTCGGCATCTGTATATTGAAACTTGTCACCATTTTGATCATAACTTTTTAATTTTCAAGATATCGACTCGATCTTTTTGCGTTTATAGATAATTTTGTTAGCTTCAATTTGCACGTATTTTGTTAAGATTGGGCAAAAATTATTTTCCACTAAAATGACCATGGGCTATAGCCTTTGCTTTTGGAAAAATTGCCAAAATTTGTATTTTATTTTCAAACTGTTAATGGGGATTAAAGTCACTAAACTTATCAGCATAATGCAAAAGAATCATGTCAATATTTCAAAATAAAAAGTTATGCACAAAATGTATAGAGTTGTGCTACTGCCTTCTCGGCATCTGTATATTGAAACTTGTCACCATTTTGATCATAACTTTTTTAATTTTCAAGATATCGACTCGAATCTTTTTGCGTTTTATAGATAATTTTGTTAGCTTCAATTTGCACGCATTTTTGTTAAGATTGGGCAAAAAAAGTATTTTTCCGCTAAAAATGACCATGAACTATAGCCTTTGCTTTTTTTGGGAAAATTGCAAAAAAATTTGTATTTTATTTTTACAAACTGTTAATGGGGAATTAAAGTCACTAAACTTATCAGCATAATGCAAAAAGAATCATGTCAATATTTCAAAAAATAAAAAAGTTATGCACAAAATGTATAGAGTTGTGCTACTGCCTCTCGGCATCTGTATATTGAAACTTGTCACCATTTTGATCATAACTTTTTAATTTTCAAGATATCGACTCGAATCTTTTTGCGTTTTATAGATAATTTGTTAGCTTCAATTTGCACGCATTTTTGTTAAGATTAAGTATTTTTCCGCTAAAATGACCATACTATAGCCTTTTTTTTGGAAAAATTGCAAAAATTTGTATTTTATTTTACAAACTGTTAATGGGGAATTAAAGTCACTAAACTTATCAGCATAATGCAAAAGAATCATGTCAATATTTCAAAAATAAAAAGTTATGCACAAAATGTATAGAGTTGTGCTACTGCCTTTCTCGGCATCTGTATATTGAAACTTGTCACCATTTTGATCATAACTTTTTAATTTTCAAGATATCGACTCGAATCTTTTGCGTTTTATAGATAATTTTGTTAGCTTCAATTTGCACGCATTTTTGTTAAGATTGGGCAAAAAATATTTTTCCGCTAAAATGACCATGGGCTATAGCCTTTGCTTTTTGGAAAAATTGCAAAAATTTGTATTTTATTTTACAAACTGTTAATGGGAATTAAAGTCACTAAACTTATCAGCATAATGCAAAAGAATCATGTCAATATTTCAAAATAAAAAGTTATGCACAAAATGTATAGAGTTGTGCTACTGCCTTTTCTCGGCATCTGTATATTGAAACTTGTCACCATTTTGATCATAACTTTTTAATTTTCAAGATATCGACTCGAATCTTTTGCGTTTTATAGATAATTTTGTTAGCTTCAATTTGCACGCATTTTGTTAAGATTAGGCAAAAAGTATTTTTCCGCTAAAATGACCATGGGCTATAGCCTTTGCTTTTTGGAAAAATTGCAAAAATTTGTATTTTATTTTTACAAACTGTTAATGGGAATTAAAGTCACTAAACTTATCAGCATAATGCAAAAAGAATCATGTCAATATTTCAAAAATTAAAAAAGTTATGCACAAAAATGTATAGAGTTGTGCTACTGCCTTTTCTCGGCATCTGTATATTGAAACTTGTCACCATTTTGATCATAACTTTTTTAATTTTCAAGATATCGACTCGAATCTTTTTGCGTTTTATAGATAATTTTGTTAGCTTCAATTTGCACGCATTTTTGTTAAGATTGGGCAAAAAAAGTATTTTTCCGCTAAAAATGACCATGGGCTATAGCCTTTGCTTTTTTTGGAAAAATTGCAAAAAAATTTGTATTTTATTTTACAAACTGTTAATGGGGAATTAAAGTCACTAAACTTATCAGCATAATGCAAAAGAATCATGTCAATATTTCAAAAATAAAAAGTTATGCACAAAATGTATAGAGTTGTGCTACTGCCTTTTCTCGGCATCTGTATATTGAAACTTGTCACCATTTTGATCATAACTTTTTAATTTTCAAGATATCGACTCGAATCTTTTGCGTTTTATAGATAATTTTGTTAGCTTCAATTTGCACGCATTTTGTTAAGATTGGCAAAAAGTATTTTCCGCTAAAATGACCATGGGCTATAGCCTTTGCTTTTTGGAAAAATTGCAAAAATTTGTATTTTATTTTACAAACTGTTAATGGGAATTAAAGTCACTAAACTTATCAGCATAATGCAAAAGAATCATGTCAATATTTCAAAAATAAAAAGTTATGCACAAAATGTATAGAGTTGTGCTACTGCCTTTTCTCGGCATCTGTATATTGAAACTTGTCACCATTTTGATCATAACTTTTTAATTTTCAAGATATCGACTCGAATCTTTTGCGTTTTATAGATAATTTTGTTAGCTTCAATTTGCACGCATTTTGTTAAGATTGGGCAAAAAGTATTTTTCCGCTAAAATGACCATGGGCTATAGCCTTTGCTTTTTGGAAAAATTGCAAAAAATTTGTATTTTATTTTACAAACTGTTAATGGGAATTAAAGTCACTAAACTTATCAGCATAATGCAAAAAGAATCATGTCAATATTTCAAAAATTAAAAAAAGTTATGCACAAAAATGTATAGAGTTGTGCTACTGCCTTTTCTCGGCATCTGTATATTGAAACTTGTCACCATTTTGATCATAACTTTTTTAATTTTCAAGATATCGACTCGATTCTTTTTGCGTTTTATAGATAATTTTGTTAGCTTCAATTTGCACGCTATTTTGTTAAGATTAAGCAAAAAAAGTATTTTTCCGCTAAAAATGACCATGGGCTATAGCCTTTGCTTTTTTTGGAAAAATTGCAAAAATTTGTATTTTATTTTACAAACTGTTAATGGGGAATTAAAGTCACTAAACTTATCAGCATAATGCAAAAGAATCATGTCAATATTTCAAAAATAAAAAGTTATGCACAAAATGTATAGAGTTGTGCTACTGCCTTTCTCGGCATCTGTATATTGAAACTTGTCACCATTTTGATCATAACTTTTTTAATTTTCAAGATATCGACTCGAATCTTTTTGCGTTTTATAGATAATTTTGTTAGCTTCAATTTGCACGCATTTTTGTTAAGATTGGGCAAAAAAAGTATTTTTCCGCTAAAAATGACCATGGGCTATAGCCTTTGCTTTTTTTGGAAAAATTGCAAAAAAATTTGTATTTTATTTTTACAAACTGTTAATGGGGAATTAAAGTCACTAAACTTATCAGCATAATGCAAAAAGAATCATGTCAATATTTCAAAAATTAAAAAAGTTATGCACAAAAATGTATAGAGTTGTGCTACTGCCTTTTCTCGGCATCTGTATATTGAAACTTGTCACCATTTTGATCATAACTTTTTTAATTTTCAAGATATCGACTCGAATCTTTTTGCGTTTTATAGATAATTTTGTTAGCTTCAATTTGCACGTATTTTTGTTAAGATTGGGCAAAAAAAGTATTTTTCCGCTAAAATGACCATGGGCTATAGCCTTTGCTTTTGGAAAATTGCAAAAATTTGTATTTTATTTTACAAACTGTTAATGGGGAATTAAAGTCACTAAACTTATCAGCATAATGCAAAAGAATCATGTCAATATTTCAAAAATAAAAAGTTATGCACAAAATGTATAGAGTTGTGCTACTGCCTTTTCTCGGCATCTGTATATTGAAACTTGTCACCATTTTGATCATAACTTTTTAATTTTCAAGATATCGACTCGATCTTTTGCGTTTTATAGATAATTTTGTTAGCTTCAATTTGCACGCATTTTTGTTAAGATTGGGCAAAAAGTATTTTCCGCTAAAATGACCATGGGCTATAGCCTTTGCTTTTGGAAAAATTGCAAAAAATTGTATTTATTTTTACAAACTGTTAATGGGAATTAAAGTCACTAAACTTATCAGCATAATGCAAAAGAATCATGTCAATATTTCAAAAATAAAAAGTTATGCACAAAAATGTATAGAGTTGTGCTACTGCCTTTTCCGGCATCTGTATATTGAAACTTGTCACCATTTTGATCATAACTTTTTAATTTTCAAGATATCGACTCGATCTTTTGCGTTTTATAGATAATTTTGTTAGCTTCAATTTGCACGCATTTTGTTAAGATTGGACAAAAAAGTATTTTCACTAAAATGACCATGGGCTATAGCCTTTGCTTTTTGGAAAAATTGCAAAAAATTGTATTTATTTTACAAACTGTTAATGGGAATTAAAGTCACTAAACTTATCAGCATAATGCAAAAGAATCATGTCAATATTTCAAAATAAAAGTTATGCACAAAAATGTATAGAGTTGTGCTACTGCCTTTTCTCGGCATCTGTATATTGAAACTTGTCACCATTTTGATCATAACTTTTTAATTTTCAAGATATCGACTCGAATCTTTTGCGTTTATAGATAATTTTGTTAGCTTCAATTTACACGCATTTTTTTAAGATTGGCAAAAAAGTATTTTTCCCATAAAATGACCATGGGCTATAGCCTTTGCTTTTTGGAAAAATTGCAAAAAATTGTATTTTATTTTTACAAACTGTTAATGGGAATTAAAGTCACTAAACTTATCAGCATAATGCAAAAGAATCATGTCAATATTTCAAAATAAAAAGTTATGCACAAAAATGTATAGAGTTGTGCTACTGCCTTTCTCGGCATCTGTATATTGAAACTTGTCACCATTTTGATCATAACTTTTTAATTTTCAAGATATCGACTCAGATCTTTTGCGTTTTATAGATAATTTTGTTAGCTTCAATTTGCGCATTTTGTTAAGATTGGACAAAAAGTATTTTTCCGCTAAAATGACCATGGGCTATAGCCTTTGCTTTTTGGAAAAATTGCAAAAAATTTATTTTATTTTACAAACTGTTAATGGGAATTAAAGTCACTAAACTTATCAGCATAATGCAAAAGAATCATGTCAATATTTCAAAAATAAAAAGTTATGCACAAAATGTATAGAGTTGTGCTACTGCCTTTTTCTCGGCATCTGTATATTGAAACTTGTCACCATTTTGATCATAACTTTTTTAATTTTCAAGATATCGACTCGAATCTTTTGCGTTTATAGATAATTTTGTTAGCTTCAATTTGCACACATTTTGTTAAGATTGGGCAAAAAGTATTTTTCCGCTAAAATGACCATGGGCTATAGCCTTTGCTTTTGGAAAAATTGCAAAAAATTTGTATTTTATTTTACAAACTGTTAATGGGGAATTAAAGTCACTAAACTTATCAGCATAATGCAAAAGAATCATGTCAATATTTCAAAATAAAAAGTTATGCACAAAAATGTATAGAGTTGTGCTACTGCCTTTTCTCGGCATCTGTATATTGAAACTTGTCACCATTTTGATCATAACTTTTTAATTTTCAAGATATCGACTCGATCTTTTGCGTTTTATAGATAATTTTGTTAGCTTCAATTGCACGCATTTTGTTAAGATTGGACAAAAAGTATTTTCCGCTAAAATGACCATGGGCTATAGCCTTTGCTTTTGGAAAAATTTGCAAAAATTGTATTTATTTTTGCAAACTGTTAATGGGGAATTAAAGTCACTAAACTTATCAGCATAATGCAAAAAGAATCATGTCAATATTTCAAAAAATAAAAAAGTTATGCACAAAAATGTATAGAGTTGTGCTACTGCCTTTTCTCGGCATCTGTATATTGAAACTTGTCACCATTTTGATCATAACTTTTTTAATTTTCAAGATATCGACTCGAATCTTTTGCGTTTATAGATAATTTTGTTAGCTTCAATTTGCACGTATTTTTTTAAGATTAGACAAAAAAGTATTTTCCATAAAATGACCATGGGCTATAGCCTTTGCTTTTGGAAAAATTGCAAAAAATTTGTATTTTATTTTACAAACTGTTAATGGGAATTAAAGTCACTAAACTTATCAGCATAATGCAAAAGAATCATGTCAATATTTCAAAAATAAAAAGTTATGCACAAAATGTATAGAGTTGTGCTACTTTTCTCGGCATCTGTATATTGAAACTTGTCACCATTTTGATCATAACTTTTTAATTTTCAAGATATCGACTCGAATCTTTTGCGTTTTATAGATAATTTTGTTAGCTTCAATTTGCACGTATTTTGTTAAGATTGGCAAAAAGTATTTTCCGCTAAAATGACCATGGGCTATAGCCTTTGCTTTTTGGAAAAATTGCAAAAATTTGTATTTTATTTTACAAACTGTTAATGGGGAATTAAAGTCACTAAACTTATCAGCATAATGCAAAAGAATCATGTCAATATTTCAAAAATAAAAGTTATGCACAAAATGTATAGAGTTGTGCTACTGCCTTTTCTCGGCATCTGTATATTGAAACTTGTCACCATTTTGATCATAACTTTTTAATTTTCAAGATATCGACTCGAATCTTTTGCGTTTTATAGATAATTTTGTTAGCTTCAATTTGCACGCATTTTGTTAAGATTGGGCAAAAAGTATTTTTCCGCTAAAATGACCATGGGCTATAGCCTTTGCTTTTTGGAAAAATTGCAAAAATTTGTATTTTATTTTACAAACTGTTAATGGGGAATTAAAGTCACTAAACTTATCAGCATAATGCAAAAGAATCATGTCAATATTTCAAAATAAAAAGTTATGCACAAAATGTATAGAGTTGTGCTACTGCCTTTTCTCGGCATCTGTATATTGAAACTTGTCACCATTTTGATCATAACTTTTTAATTTTCAAGATATCGACTCGAATCTTTTGCGTTTTATAGATAATTTTGTTAGCTTCAATTTGCACGCATTTTTGTTAAGATTGGGCAAAAAGTATTTTTCCGCTAAAATGACCATGGGCTATAGCCTTTGCTTTTTGGAAAAATTGCAAAAATTTGTATTTTATTTTACAAACTGTTAATGGGGAATTAAAGTCACTAAACTTATCAGCATAATGCAAAAGAATCATGTCAATATTTCAAAAAAAAAAGTTATGCACAAAATGTATAGAGTTGTGCTACTGCCTTTTCTCGGCATCTGTATATTGAAACTTGTCACCATTTTGATCATAACTTTTTAATTTTCAAGATATCGACTCGAATCTTTTGCGTTTTATAGATAATTTTGTTAGCTTCAATTTGCACGCATTTTGTTAAGATTAAAAAAGTATTTTCCGCTAAAATGACCATGGGCTATAGCCTTTGCTTTTTGGAAAAATTGCAAAAATTTGTATTTTATTTTACAAACTGTTAATGGGGAATTAAAGTCACTAAACTTATCAGCATAATGCAAAAGAATCATGTCAATATTTCAAAAATAAAAAGTTATGCACAAAATGTATAGAGTTGTGCTACTGCCTTTTCTCGGCATCTGTATATTGAAACTTGTCACCATTTTGATCATAACTTTTTAATTTTCAAGATATCGACTCGAATCTTTTGCGTTTTATAGATAATTTTGTTAGCTTCAATTTGCACGCATTTTGTTAAGATTGGGCAAAAAAGTATTTTTCCGCTAAAATGACCATGGGCTATAGCCTTTGCTTTTGGAAAAATTGCAAAAATTTGTATTTTATTTTACAAACTGTTAATGGGAATTAAAGTCACTAAACTTATCAGCATAATGCAAAAGAATCATGTCAATATTTCAAAAATAAAAAGTTATGCACAAAATGTATAGAGTTGTGCTACTGCCTTTTCTCGGCATCTGTATATTGAAACTTGTCACCATTTTGATCATAACTTTTTAATTTTCAAGATATCGACTCGAATCTTTTGCGTTTTATAGATAATTTTGTTAGCTTCAATTTGCACGCATTTTGTTAAGATTGGAAAAAGTATTTTTCCGCTAAAATGACCATGGGCTATAGCCTTTGCTTTTTGGAAAAATTGCAAAAATTTGTATTTTATTTTACAAACTGTTAATGGGGAATTAAAGTCACTAAACTTATCAGCATAATGCAAAAAGAATCATGTCAATATTTCAAAAATTAAAAAAGTTATGCACAAAATGTATAGAGTTGTGCTACTGCCTTTTCTCGGCATCTGTATATTGAAACTTGTCACCATTTTGATCATAACTTTTTTAATTTTCAAGATATCGACTCGAATCTTTTTGCGTTTTATAGATAATTTTGTTAGCTTCAATTTGCACGCATTTTTGTTAAGATTGGGCAAAAAAAGTATTTTTCCGCTAAAAATGACCATGGGCTATAGCCTTTGCTTTTTTTGGAAAAATTGCAAAAAAATTTGTATTTTATTTTTACAAACTGTTAATGGGGAATTAAAGTCACTAAACTTATCAGCATAATGCAAAAAGAATCATGTCAATATTTCAAAAATTAAAAAAGTTATGCACAAAAATGTATAGAGTTGTGCTACTGCCTTTTCTCGGCATCTGTATATTGAAACTTGTCACCATTTTGATCATAACTTTTTTAATTTTCAAGATATCGACTCGAATCTTTTTGCGTTTTATAGATAATTTTGTTAGCTTCAATTTGCACGTATTTTTGTTAAGATTGGGCAAAAAAAGTATTTTTCCGCTAAAAATGACCATGGGCTATAGCCTTTGCTTTTTTTGGAAAAATTGCAAAAAAATTTGTATTTTATTTTTACAAACTGTTAATGGGGAATTAAAGTCACTAAACTTATCAGCATAATGCAAAAAGAATCATGTCAATATTTCAAAAATAAAAAGTTATGCACAAAATGTATAGAGTTGTGCTACTGCTTTTCTCGGCATCTGTATATTGAAACTTGTCACCATTCTGATCATAACTTTTTTAATTTTCAAGATATCGACTCGATCTTTTGCGTTTTATAGATAATTTTGTTAGCTTCAATTACGCATTTTGTTAAGATTGGACAAAAAAGTATTTTTCCGCTAAAATGACCATGGGCTATAGCCTTTGCTTTTTGGAAAAATTGCAAAAAATTGTATTTTATTTTACAAACTGTTAATGGAATTAAAGTCACTAAACTTATCAGCATAATGCAAAAGAATCATGTCAATATTTCAAAAATAAAAAGTTATGCACAAAAATGTATAGAGTTGTGCTACTGCCTTTTCTCGGCATCTGTATATTGAAACTTGTCACCATTTTGATCATAACTTTAATTTTCAAGATATCGACTCGATCTTTTTGCGTTTTATAGATAATTTGTTGTTAATTTTCAAGATATCGACTCGAATCTTTTGCGTTTTATAGATAATTTTGTTAGCTTCAATTTGCACTATTTTTGTTAAGATTAGACAAAAAGTATTTTTCCGCTAAAAATGACCATGGGCTATAGCCTTTGCTTTTTTTGGAAAAATTGCAAAAAAATTTGTATTTTATTTTTACAAACTGTTAATGGGGAATTAAAGTCACTAAACTTATCAGCATAATGCAAAAAGAATCATGTCAATATTTCAAAAAATAAAAAAGTTATGCACAAAAATGTATAGAGTTGTGCTACTGCCTTTTCTCGGCATCTGTATATTGAAACTTGTCACCATTTTGATCATAACTTTTTTTATTTTCAAGATATCGACTCGATCTTTTTTGTTTTATAGATAATTTGTTAGCTTCAATTTACGCATTTTGTTAAGATTGGGCAAAAAGTATTTTCCTAAAATGACCATGGGCTATAGCCTTTGCTTTGGAAAAATTGCAAAAAATTTATTTTATTTTACAAACTGTTAATGGGAATTAAAGTCACTAAACTTATCAGCATAATGCAAAGAATCATGTCAATATTTCAAAATAAAAAGTTATGCACAAAATGTATAGAGTTGTGCTGCCTTTTCTCGGCATCTGTATATTGAAACTTGTCACCATTTTGATCATAACTTTTTAATTTTCAAGATATCGACTCGATTCTTTTGCGTTTTATAGATAATTTTGTTAGCTTCAATTTGCACGTATTTTTGTTAAGATTGGGCAAAAAGTATTTTCCGCTAAAATGACCATGGGCTATAGCCTTTGCTTTTGGAAAAATTGCAAAAATTGTATTTTATTTTACAAACTGTTAATGGGGAATTAAAGTCACTAAACTTATCAGCATAATGCAAAAGAATCATGTCAATATTTCAAAAATAAAAAGTTATGCACAAAATGTATAGAGTTGTGCTACTGCCTTTTCTCGGCATCTGTATATAGAAACTTGTCACCATTTTGATCATAACTTTTTAATTTTCAAGATATCGACTCGAATCTTTTTGCGTTTTATAGATAATTTGTTAGCTTCAACGCATTTTGTTAAGATTGGACAAAAAAGTATTTTCACTAAAATGACCATGGCTATAGCCTTTGCTTTTTGGAAAAATTGCAAAAATTTGTATTTTATTTTGCAAACTGTTAATGGGAATTAAAGTCACTAAACTTATCAGCATAATCAAAAAGAATCATGTCAATATTTCAAAATAAAAAGTTATGCACAAAAATGTATAGAGTTATGCTACTGCCTTTTCTCGGCATCTGTATATTAGAAACTTTCACCATTTTGATCATAACTTTTTAATTTTCAAGATATCGACTCGATCTTTTGCGTTTATAGATAATTTTGTTAGCTTCAATTGCACGTATTTTGTTAAGATTAGACAAAAAGTATTTTTCCACTAAAATGACCATGGGCTATAATGCCTTTTTGGATGCAAAAAATTTGTATTTTATTTTTACAAACTGTTAATGGGAATTAAAGTCACTAAACTTATCAACATAATAAAAGAATCATGTCAATATTTTCAAAAATAAAAAGTTATGCACAAAAATGTATAGAGTTGTGCTACTGCCTTTTCTCGGCATCTGTATATTGAAACTTGTCACCATTTTGATCATAACTTTTTATTTTCAAGATATCGACTCGAATCTTTTTGCGTTTATATAGATATTTTGTTAGCTTCAATTTGCATTATTTTGTTAAGATTAGGCAAAAAAGTATTTTTCCCTAAAATGACCATGGGCTATAGCCTTTGCTTTTTGGAAAAATTGCAAAATTTGTATTTTATTTTGCAAACTGTTAATAAATTAAAGTCACTAAACTTATCAACTGCAATGCAAAGATCATGTCAATATTTCAAAATAAAAAGTTATGCACAAAATGTATAAGTTGTGCTACTGCGCTTTCTCGGCATCTGTATATTGAAACTTGTCACCATTTTGATCATAACTTTTAATTTTCAAGATATCGACTCGAATCTTTTGCGTTTATAGATAATTTGTTAGCTTCAATTGCACACATTTTTGTTAAGATTAGACAAAAAGTATTTTCCACTAAAATGACCATGGGCTATAGCCTTTGCTTTTGGAAAAAGTGCAAAAATTGTATTTATTTACAAAACTGGTAAAAGATTGGGCAGAGTATTTCCGCTAAAGTGACCATGAATACTACTCTTCTTTGCTTTTGGAAAGATTGCAAAAATTGTATTTTATTTTACAAACTGTTAATGGAGATTAAAGTCTACTAAACTTATCAGCATAATGCAAAAGAATCATGTCAATATTTCAAAAATAAAAAGTTATACACAAAAAGTATAGAGTTGTGCTACTGCCTCTCGGCATCTGTATATTGAAACTTGTCACCATTTTGATCATAACTTTTAATTTTCAAGATATCGACTCAGATCTTTTTTGCGTTTATAGATAATTTTGTTAGCTTCAATTTGCACTTTTTTTTGTTAAGATTGGACAAAAAGTATTTTCCGCTAAAATGACCATGGGCTATAGCCTTTGCTTTTGGAAAAATTGCAGAAAAAAATTGTATTTATTTTACAAATGTTAATGGGGAATTAAAGTCACTAAACTTATCAAGAAATACAAAAGAATCATGTCAATATTTCAAAATAAAGTTATGCACAAAAGTGTATAGAGTTGTGCTACTGCCTTTTCTCGGCATCTGTATATTGAAACTTGTCACCATTTGATCATGCTTTTAATTTTCAAGATATCGACTCGAATCTTTTGCGTTTATAAGATAATTTTGTTAGCTTCAATTTGCACGCACCATTTTGTTAAGATTGGGCAAAAGTATTTTTCCGCTAAAATGACCATGGGCTATAGCCTTTGCTGGAAAAATTGCAAAAATTGTATTTTATTTTACAAACTGTTAATGGGGTTAAAGTCACTAAAACTTATCAGCATAATGCAAAAGAATCATGTCAATATTTCAAAAATAAAAAGTTATGCACAAAAATGTATAGAGTTGTGCTACTGCTTTTCTCGGCATCTGTATATTGAAACTTGTCACCATTTTGATCATAACTTTTAATTTTCAAGATATCGACTCGATCTTTTGCGTTTTATAGATAATTTTGTTAGCTTCAATTTACGCATTTTGTTAAGATTAGACAAAAAAGTATTTTTCCGCTAAAATGACCATGGGCTATAGCCTTTGCTTTTTGGAAAATTACAAAAAAATTGTATTTTATTTTACAAACTGTTAATGGGGAATTAAAGTCACTAAACTTATCAGCATAATGCAAAAGAATCATGTCAATATTTCAAAAATAAAAGTTATGCACAAAAATGTATTCAGTTGTGCTACTGCCTTTTCTCGGCATCTGTATATTGAACTTGTCACCATTTTGATCATAACTTTTTAATTTTCAAGATATCGCCCTCGAATCTTTTGCGTTTTATAGATAATTTTGTTAGCTTCAATTTGCACTTTTATTTTGTTAAGATTGGACAAAAAAGATATTTTCCACTAAAATGACCATGGGCTATAGCCTTCTTTTGGAAAAATTGCAAAAAATTTGTATTTTATTTTACAAACTGTTAATGGGAATTAAGTCACTAAATTATCAGCATAATGCAAAAGAATCATGTCAATATTTCAAAAAAATAAAAGTTATGCACAAAAATGTATAGAGTTGTGCTACTGCTTTTCTCGGCATCTGTATATTGAGAACTTGTCACCATTTTGATCATAACTTTTAACAAGATATCGCCTCGAATCTTTTGCGTTTATAGATAATTTTGTTAGCTTCAATTTACGCATTTTTGTTAAGATTAGACAAAAAAGTATTTTCCGCTAAAATGACCATGGGCTATAGCCTTTGCTTTTGGAAAAATTGCAAAAATTTGTATTTATTTTTAAAACTGTTAATGGAATTAAAGTCACTAAACTTATCAGCATAATGCAAAAGAATCATGTCAATATTTCAAAATAAAAAGTTATGCACAAAAATGTATGGGGATTTATGCTACTGCCTTTTCTCGGCATCTGTATTGAAACTTGTCACCATTTTGATCATAACTTTTTAATTTTCAAGATATCG
>BGZK01004271.1:0-15082 GCA_005406025.1 Eumeta japonica | reverse complement strand
GTCAATTTTATTCAATAATGATCGTACATCATATCAGCATTCACCATCATCTGACGTTAGAGCTAAACCTAATTTCATTTGGTCGATCATTTCACATTTTCTGGCGGCAGTGGACCCCTTTTTATTGTTTTCTGCTTAATTTTTTTCTATTCTCCTCTTTATGGGAATCATAAAATTCAATAGTGAACTCAAAATTAATTTGTTTACCCTGTCGTTTTCAAGGGGAATTAATGTAGTAAGTGAACTAGTGTGTATGTATAATAGAATTAATATCTATTAGACAACATTTCCCTAGTGGTGTTTCTATGTTGAATATGTTTTTGTTCTTCATATTGTTTCGAAAATTAAATGTGAATACAAAAAAAAATAAGGCTGGCATAAAGGCAATTCGTATATATTAATATTATTGCTTTTGCGCTGAGTTATCATAAGTAACGAAAATTCAATTTTACAGCAGAGCGTATGAATGGACTTAGAACCGATTACCATGAAAAATTTGATTTTGGTAAAAGTGTAACTTATCATAGTTTAGCGCGTCAGAGTTAATTTGTATGCGAGATTGTTTTTTTTTTGAACGACATTTTTGCATGACTGCATTTATGTTTAATTATTATTTACCTCTTGTTTATTTTTACTACTTTAACTATTTGTTTTTTTGTTGCTCTTTTTTATTGCCCCCATCGATTGCTATTTGCAGTGTGTTGCTTACTTATAAAGTTGACAGTAATAAATTTTTATTTAAAGTTGTAACCAGCAGCTTAAGCACTTAAATATTCTGAACAAGAGTGTTAATGTTGAACATGATTCAGCAGTTTATCGTTTTGTTTTTTTTTTTGCAAGTTTACGGTTTATCTGGGATATTTTTTTATCAGGTAGATACAAATTTAAATTAAGATTGATTGCTTGGTTTACTGAAATTGATGTTGAAGTTAAACGTTAACTCCACAATATGAGGTGAAAGGTTCGAGTTATGAATATTTAAAACGGCTGCTTTCCAAACTATTGTATTCATTCAAGGCAAATGAGGCAGAATTTTATAAATAAATTATATGAAATATTCTACCTGTAAATATGGCCATCAAATCTTGGCAAAATTCAGAAATACTAACACACACACACAGATGTACATACATCTAAGGTTTATTGGGATTTTAGAATATATTTTGTGAAATACCTTGACGATAAAGTTTTTCTTTGCGTGTGACAAGTATCGCTTTGTTTTTGGCATCTCTTTGTAAAACAAAATTTAGCTGGCTAATATAACGGTAATATGGCTATAAATATTTGACAGATGTATCTAATGAACGGTGACGGAAAATAACAAATGGCAACCATCAGCTATAAAATTCTATTGAACTCAAGAACATAAAAAAATTTTTTAAAAGTTTTAAAGACGTAAATATTGTTAATTGTGTGAAATGAAAATACATATTTATATTAATTTATTAATCTCTTTAAAAGATTTTTGTATCTTTAGATGTCAAATAAGAACTCAGTAAATATTGATTTGATAAATAAAATCTTGGTGTGTAGAATAAACATTTTTATTTGTTAACATATTGTTGGGCTTGTGAATTTCGGACGGTCCCATCTATGCCTCATATCGGAACGGTGGGAAGGCATATAGGCAAATACATCTACATAAGAATATATGCATATTTCATGCAAAAACTCTCACTTCACTGCAATACAAAGCGCATTAGACGAAAAAAGAGCGTGCCAAAGTAAGAAACCATTTCACCAAAAAAGGATTAATTTTAATAAGAGCACACATTCCGATCAGATAACTACAACGTGTTAAACATTACATCGATAATGTAATCTTGTCTACACTTCTATAAACAAAGAATAAAAAGAAAAGATCCAATTTTAACTAAGAGCAGAAGAAATACCTACATAGTTAGAAAGTGCCAAACGGCAGACAAAATGTTTGTAACAGTTGGTGCTTGTTACACATTGTTGCCTCGGGAAGTACGAGTGAGTATCTGTGCGATTTTATACAATAAAAGCTTTACACACACCTTAGGAAGTGTGTTAAAATGTTTCTACTTTCAACAAGATTTTCAATGCTGTATGACACCCAGAGAGCACAGAATTATAAACTCACAATTACATCTACACATGTTCTACGCAAAGAACAACAACTCAAAAGCAAAAAATAAAGTTTTCGGTAAAAATACGAAGAAAGAAAAGTTTCCCTTTATTGGCCGCAAAAAGAGTTTTATAGCATTTTTTCGTATTCGTATAGGTTGCAAACACCAGGTTATTGGTTCACACACACTTACACCAGCACTTGACTATGTGACACACAAAGTAAAAAATGCTTTTGTGTTATTTTATAAAGAAGAAACTTAAACTTAGACGAAATACGATGGCAAGACCCACCCTTTGCAGACGCACCCATAATATTATTATGTATGTGCATATGCACGACATTTTTACACAAAATTCTTGTAGTGCATGCATGCTTTTTGTTCTTTAGCAACTTCCTTTTTATTCCTTTTATTAAAAAATACGGAATATTTTTCTTTATTTTATATTATTTTTTTTTTTACTTAGAATTGTTGTATAACCAGAGTGGCATTTTACTAGAAAAAAAACACATTTTTAACAAAAGGAAATATTGTAGACATTTAGAGTCTAAAGTAAAAAAATAAAAGAAATGAAATAAAATAAATGCAAGGACTAAAGCTCGTCGTGCATGTTCTTTCAATTTCTTTGCAACCCGATACTTTTACTTGTAAATAAATCTTTACGAAGACATGTTGTATTCAAAAATATATATACTTGTGTATTCACACATCTCCAACGAAAGGAGCGGGAGGAGGGAAAGAGTAGCGTAAGACAAATAAAAATATGAACTGAATAATGCGTCCCGTAATGTTTTGAATGAAACATTACTTTCTAAAGAATGTGAAGAGAACAAATGTAAACGGTTTTGAATAGAAGAATGTGGAAAGTTTTTGTACCCTCTTAACCCTTTTAATATTTTGTAAAACTGTAGTTGTGTTGTACGTGTTCACGTTATGGCGTATATGTGAAAAGTAATGCCGCTCAGTTATATTGATGATAAAAACCAAAAAAATATTTCTTTTTGGTACTTTACTTTTGCGTTGAGTATAAATTTTCACATGTATAAACAATGTCTTTATTGAATTGTGGCAAAATAGCATAAGTTTTGTTTGAAAGTTCAAATAGATTTAGATTTTATTTTCTATCTATAATAAATTGAGTCTTTTATCAGCTGTAAATGTAGTAATTTGAAAGGTAAAGAAAAACAACAGCTTTTTGAATTTATAAATTTTATCGAAGAGAAAAAAATAATAATATTTATCCAGGTCAGTTTTAAGGTCCGTGCACACTAAGCACATTTTAAAAATAGTTTCTTAATAAAAAAAGGAAAAAAAAATAATTTTAGAATGATTTCAAACAGAGTAAATAAAAATGATCAACTTTGGCTTAAAATCCAAATCTAGTTCGACTAGATATCTCTATACACAATTTAAATGAAATGACTTTAAATAAAAAGGCTTCGAAAGCGCTGCACTCCTACACCTGCATATGCACATACATATTTAAGAACAGATGTGTATGAGTAAAAGGTGTTGAATAAATAAATATCGTGTGAAAAAGGGTCTGCATCAAATGTGTTAAGAATTTGTCTTCCTCCCTTTTTATATTTCTTTTCTCAATAAAAAAAAGTAGACGATTAAAATTCCTTTGTTTCTCTGCTATTGTAGCATGTTGCAATACTGTTTGAAATAAAATGCACAAAAAAAAAGAAACAAGAAATCTACAACATCTGAACATCCGAAAAAAGGAAAATTCAATTGTTAGTAATTTTGTTTCTTTTTCCAACTTTATTGTTTCTTTTTTCATTATTGGCATTTCCAAGTTTATAATTTTGTAAAGCAAAATGGGAAGTTGTTGACAATTGCAATTGAAAGTACTTTGTTTGAGTTTTAATTTGTTTGTTTTTGTTTCCTGTTCAACACTTTGAAAGGCAATATATTCTGATTTGAATTTTTCATATTTTTTACATTTACGAAGTTTTTAATTTTAGTTCCTATTTCTTTGTCAGTTTGATTTTGTTTCGTATTGTTGTTCTTAGTATTTATCGGTATCAAATTGGGAGAAATCACACGTGTATTACTGCATGTAAATTTGCCTTGTTGTCCATTTTGCGGGACAGAGCGATAAAATATAGCTAAAACTATAAGCTATGAGGTGAACTCGTTGTCATATTGGTCGATTTTCAAATAAGCATTAAACGGGTTTTTGCATAATCTTCATTTTATCTTAGACAAATATTTGCTGCTGATATATTTTCCACAATTCAATGGCTGAGGTATTTGTTCTGATATAAATTACTGTTTTCTACTTTTCTTCAATACTGGCAGAATGAAGTTTCTTTTTTAAGTCATATTTGGCAGTATAAGCTTATGGCTATCCGTCTAGTATCATTGACACACCTCTTCACTGTCTTCGCGATGGCAAATGAAATTGTTTTCCACTTTGTATCTGTTTTGTTGATATTTTTATATAAATGCATGTGTACATGTATCTTACTGTGTGCTTATTCTGTTATAAACAGGTAAAATTTTTATTTTGTTTTTAATTTTTCTGTACAACAAATAAAATTATTGTGGTTTATATGCATGCAAAACTTTAAACTGAAAGTTTTGTGTTGTTGCATGAAAACACGAAACGAAAATTACAACCGTATGAAAGTTTGCTCGTAATGAGAAGAGTGTAAACTTTTCAATTAAAATCGTCGTTTGCAATAAATGCATATATCACATAAAGGCTTATTTCGGACGAAGAGGGATGGGGTGGGTTGTTTCAATAACATGTTCAGTGATTACCTTGTAGATGCAAAGATTCAAAAGCAGTGCATACCATCGAAATGCTACAAATGCCGTTGTAGTGAAACCTAAGCTAAGCTATTATCGTTCACCGAGACAGAGCCATTTTGCAACTACCTTAATTTCAAAGTATAACAATTTGGACACTGATTGATTGATTGCTTCAATAGCTTTTGTCAAATGGAAGATTAGCAAAGTACGAGTCTTAAATTGCAAAAATGTTGCCCTAAAAATTCTTCCCGTTGGACTGAAAATATATAGTACGTATGTATGTGTATAAGTGTATAGTTGTCCAAGAAATTCATTATTCATTAAACACAATATTCTAATATTTTATAAAAGTGACGATTTGGTTGAACATTTTTCATAATCAAATTCTAGAGCAATTATTTCTTTTGTCTTAAGATCATGTTCATGATCATGAGCTTATTTCAAAAAAATTGTTTAAAATAGTTACTAAAATAAGAAACCCAGGAATGACAATTGTAACTTTCAATATTTTTTCAGTTGCGGTTGCCATATAAAGTTGTCGTACAAAGTTACACAACTAATCAGAAATATCGTTGATTTTATTGTGACGGAAAATAGTTTTAGCCGCCTGCGAGATTTTGATTTGTGGCCTTTAACTTAAATAGAACAAATTCATTGATAGGTTTCTTAGGCACGCAGTATATGCATTATTGTATTTTAACGATGCTTATAATTCTCCCTACTTTATGATAAATTATTATTGTTTGTTTTTTCCCGTGCAAAGTTTCAGAAGCAGTCTGCAATTAAAACACAGTGTAGAGATTTAATTAAGCAAAATATAATAATACCTGTTTTATAGTTTGCAATGCTGAAGAATAAGCTGCAGCATCGTTAAGATAATTTTGTTGACATGTAATAAAATGTTTAATGCATAACGTGTTTTCGACACTATCGCGTCAGTGCAATCGCGTAAACCTTGTCATGAATATATTTGTTGTAGTAAATAAAAATTGAGTAATTAAGCACCAAAGATGAATCGAAACCCCGTGCCGAATCTTAATACTAGTCAAATGAAAAGTAGTCACGACTTATTTGCAGGCAAATCGTGAAATGTGTCAAAAGTGTCACATATCCCCTTAGCGTGGTTTGTAGAATTAAAACACAAACACACATATTACACGGCAGTTTGTAACAGACAAATGGATAAGGTAATTGTTCTCTTTGTCTAATACAAACTTGTTAGCTCTTGATAAGATCGCTATTTTTGTAAAAGGATGTTTGCAAAAGTATCGTGGCACGAACAAAGTTGAAAATGTCATTATATGAATGATTTTGTGTTATTAAAAACTTTAGCTGAATTAGAATAAGACTAACTTTAGCATGAGTTAGCTTGTATACGAGAAGTTCTTCGTTTTTCTTATATAAGCATGAGATAATCCTTTACTTTTGCCAGAATAATCCTTATAAGTAATGACAATATTTTGTTATTTTATTTTTATGTCATCATCACGTTTGTGTTAATATTTTCGTTGTTGTTGTTGTTTTTTCAATTTGTAAGGAAAGGAAATGATATGAATATTATGCCTTTTTATGTATTTAATATTTTTAGTTGCTTTTATGCCTTTCGTTTAGATATTTTGTATTTCTATTTTAAAATGGCAAAAGTATATTTTTCATAAAATTTTTCTAGATAAAAATAAAATAAAATGAAAATAAAAATTATCTCTGACACTAAATTATTTTGGACAAGAACATTTTGTATTATAATTATTTTTATTAGCACGAGTATTAATCGTTTATATTAAATCGATTTAATCTGTTTTGTTTTTAATTTATATATTTTTAAAGTTTGTTAATTACATAATATGCATTTATTTTTCCGTAGCACATTAAATAAATTATTATATTACACTCTACACTTTTTCAAAATTTAAGCAGACATTTGCTTTTGTGGTAAATTATAATGAATTCTTTTAAATTGTATTTTTTTTTAAATTTTGCCATTTAATTCTTTATTTTTATAGCTAATATTTTAGAATTTAAATTTACTCCCGGACAAAACGGAATACATGTTAACACGTTTAACATCACATAAAAACTGGCATTTAATGCTCACGCACTTTGCACAGAGCTCTCTGGAACGACCGTTAGAAAACCCCGAACTCGAATAACGAACGAAATGCTAAAGGAGAATCGTTTAACACACTCACACAAGGGCTTTTACAATATATTTTGACGGAAGGAAATTGTTGAAAATTCACCATTTTATGCATCGAAAGATGTTGATTTTACTATTCACCACTTTTGTGTGTGTGTGTGAGCTTCTTTACCGACTGCGATGAATGAAACCCAAGCGCTTTATTTAACGACCGTATTGCTGCAATAGCGGCACAACATTGACTGAACGAGTTGATTTTGTAATTTCTATCACTGAAATTTGTAACTGCATAAAGTATTCCGTTTTGTTACATTTCGTTGTTGTAAATATACAATGTTGCTGCAACATGCTGCTTGCTCACCGTTATATTAAACCTGATTAATGGCAACTTGTTTCAGCTTCTGATTTGTCTGTTTATTTTGTTTTGTAACGATTTATAGAATTAATTTGCTTACATTTGTTTTTTTACTTAATTTTGAACAAAAAAATGTTTTAATAATATAATCCTATTACCCAGGTCATACAAAAGTCAATGAGGGAAACGCAAACAAACAAACCACCAGCATTTGCAGGTGTCAAAAAATACTGTAGTACCTTTTACCAAAAATCACAATAAAACTTTAATGTAAATACAATTTATGAACGTAGGTGTTAATAAATACACAGACAATCATCTATTAAAATTAATGAATTACTTAATGCCAACTCAGACTGATACGCTTAAAGCAAACAAATAGCATATTAAAAAATTTTAAAATAACAACTACTAATGATTTGAAGTATTGTTTGAACTTTGTGAAAATGCGTAAAACTTTAATGATTACCCGACATTAGCAATGATTTATTAGGTGGTATCTAGATATTTATATTTTAGCACACTTATTAACCCAACGCTGACGTGTTCAAGGATTTCATAATTGCATGCTCTCGGAGCAGATCAAAGATTCATTATTATTTTGAATTCCATTGATTTTGAAAAGTTATATTTATTTTGAATAGGGTAATAACAAGGATATTTGCCATAATTATGTGTATTAATAAAATTGTTTGTTTTCCTTTGCTCTCTTTCTGACTCTCAAACTTGTCAGAAGATGTGTTATTTCCATAACGAACATCCAGCTTTGTTTTGATTAAGATTTCGTAAATTTTCACTTACTGTTTTGTTTTTATTAAAACGAGTATTCCTGTGTCTGATAACTAAAAGTTTAATAAAAGGAAATCGTTAAAAACATTTACATCTTGAGACTTTTGCCTTGTAAGCTCGAGTAATAGATCTTTAACTAAAGTGACTTGCTTTTTCTATTTTATATTTTACTGTAAATACTTTTCGTAACGTAAAAGTAAATTAATGCATCGTGAATCTCCAAATGGGTTAAAGAAGAAATCATGATCTTTGCATAGTGTTATTCTTAAATACTGAAAAGAATTTTTCTTTTTCATTTGCGTGATATGAACGTCCATTTTAAGTACTCATATAACCTAATATTTCAAACAAGGATGTCGTCCTTATTCGATTTTTCTATTGACTGAGAAAAATACAAACAATAAAATTGATTTTGTTTTAAATTTTTTTTATATTATTATTTTTTTTTTTTTTTGTGAAACTAAGCAATCTTAATTTAAATAGTTTTGTTTTAATCATGTTCAATTTGGTTTAATATAACGACCACAGTGCCTTCAGATAACGAGCTATCTAAAGCGCTGGCCACAGTATTAATACAGTCTATAGAACTATGTTTCTTTCATGAATGTTGGCTGTCAAAGTATACCATGAATTTGTTGTTCGTTTTGTGCTTTTAATAACGATGTTACCCAACAAATTGAAACTATTAAGTTTTGATGTCGTTTTCCTTTAAATTTTGTCGTAACAGAAAATCACGAGGACCTCAAATTAAATGTTAAATAGTTTGATTGTTACCTAATATTTATTGTAATGTATTGAATATTTTCAGTTGAGACATTACAATGACAACTTCTCAATATTTTGAACACCCTCGTGCTGAAGTGAAATGTAGGTTGCGTTGCAAATACAGATTGTTTTCATATTTGTACCTCATAAACTGGCTAGCAGACTGACAAGAAAATGCATTAAAACTACAAACTTTTGCATAAATACAAACAAAAGTAAGTGAATGCTGTAGTGAGAATGCAAATGTGTATTCATGAGCAACCGACAATTGAGGCCATTATTTTCAGACCAATGGTCAGATAAATGAAATCATTTGTTACGCATGGGAATATACATAAATACATACACACATATGCATGTATGGCAATTTGACAATTGGACAATTGTAATGCAAATAAAACAACAAATATTGATTTTATTTTTAAAGCTTCAGACCTGAGCGGGTGAGAAAGTAAAATACCGGAGTTAAAGACATGCGATGGGGTATTACACATACACAGACTTGTTGTTGTGTTCTGTCAGAGAGTTGTAAAATTAACTTGAAATTGCCCTGAAATTCACCATACTATACAAAAGCAATTATATTGCAGTTATCTTCCAGTGCTGACACTAGTCAACAGAATAATTTTGCTTTGTGTTTTAAGTTTAGGTGCAGTGAAATGATTGTTATTTAGTACTGAAATCTCCATTAGTAAATTTATTATTTTTCTTATTCTGGTTTAAGCAATACCTAAAACTTTGGTCTCAAACCCGTAATATTTGTTGACCTGTGTAATTGATGAAGTTTGTATGACTTGTTTCAACTCAATATAAACTAATTGTTTGTTAAAAAAACAAGTCAAATTAAGCTCTTAAAATTTTTAAACAATTTTAATTTCAATAATTTCCAGCCAAAAACAGTATTTTGACTGTGTTACACTTAATTATAATATTTTTATAATTTAATGTGGGGATAATATTGTATTAAATAAAGTTTTTAATTTTATTCGTAGCTCGTGATATGAATAAAGAAAATATTGATTTATTTTTTTATACAAGGATTTTTTGCGATACAAGCATTAACTTTTTGTACAGGGTGTTTTTTAGACGTACACAAGTTGAAATCATATTGAGCATAAAATGACTATTTGAAATAACTATTTAAATTGTATGATTTCGAGCAAAATTCATAGGTTTAAATGCAGCAATCTTGCTTACTTACGTAACCGTTCAACCGAAAATGGCCTTCATCGGAGAACAAAACAAAGTGTACGATAACCATCCGTTATGGCCAGTCAAACCAAACTAAATAAAAAGCAAAGATCAGTGTTGCCAACTCAAAGCTGTATAATTCTAAACGAAATATATATGTTTCGAAATACATAATATCGAGTTGAAGTAACATGTTATAAATTGCTAGTATTTATATACAACAAGAATAGTGTATCGATTGAATACCATACTTTGATCGTATTTACGTTTTATTCACATTAATTTTTATTTGTATTATTGCATTAAAAATATTAACATGTTTCTTGATACGATCAAGTGTATTTATTGAAGGATTCTATAAACGCGTTGTGATTTAATACGACTTAAAATCACAAAAATATATCCAACCCGTTTTGTATTAAGTATCCAATGCTTTTCAATATAGACAAATTAATATATATTTTTTTGTTTTCTCTGTCGAAATAAAATTAAAATAAAATAAAAATAAAAAAATTAATGAAATTGTAAAAGTCAGTCTTGATTAAATTATGATGATGGCTCAATGATAATTGAAAGTAATTTTTAATTATTATTATTTTGGCAAACAAACATGGAAATAAATACATATGTATGCATCGTATAAAAATTTGTTTGTTGGTATGTGTTTACATGCAATGTTGTCATTCACATATCGAGTCCAATGCATGCCGCAAATGTTTTCGATTTTTTCCTTTTCATAATTCGTATAAGTTAACAGGGGAAAAAATCACAATAATATCTTTGGCAATAACTATGTTTGTATGTATGTATGTATGTATGAATTTGAATGATTACATATATTTGCATGTATGTATATTGAACTCGCTTATTTATTTACAAAATTCATAACGATTACTTTTCCACAAACTATACGGAATATACAGTTGGAGGTATGTGATGTATTAGCGCTTGCAACATGATGTTGCATATTTTACCAGAAATATATTTCTAGCTTAAGTTTTAGTTGCTTTTATGGGGCAAAATTGAACTCTGTAATGTTGAAATCAAAACTTGTTTTAAAATTATCCTTTTCTCATTTTATATGTATGTATTTAAGTAAGTTATTATTATCATTATTTTTAAGTGTTCAGGAATGTTACAGGGTTCTTAAACTCAGGCAGTTTGATGAATTTTTTCAGTAAATAAGTTACCAACAATATTCCATTGAAAAACTCAATCTTTTTTTACAAAATCTGTTTGCAAAGCTTTTCATGTGTATGCATATTTGTTTTGATTATTAATAATTGAAAAATTCCCTCGTATTGCTTCCACAAAAGAATTTATTGTCTTAGGAAAGCTGCGACTAAGTAAATTCCATCACTATATTATTATGACTATCAAATATTAATGACAATATTTGATTTTAAAATTTAATTATATTCACATGTCAAAGCAGTTAATAATTACAGTACAAATAAACACAAATATTTTGATTTAAATAGTCATTGTAATTTTCCTTTCATTCACTTTTTATGATTTATTAATAAAATATTTATTTTATATAAAATTGTAAGTGTAAGCTGCCACATTTGAAGTATAAAATGAAATCGTTTTCGTGGCCTGCAAACTTCTTAAGTTGAGATGACTTCAAGCATCGAATGCACTCAAAACACTACTAGAGCCAATATCAAAGTAATTCACCTGTCAATATTATAAAAGTTAAAAAAGAAATCGAGTTTCAGTGATTTCAATAAACGCGAATATTAAAAATGCATTGACGGACAGATGTAAGAACGGTTTCAAAATCCAATTATCAACTGAAGAAATGAAATTGTCAAGTGGTCTCTTTATTATGCCTTGCAAGTTTTCCGATAGTGGTGCTTAAATTGATTTAAATTTAATATACTTTTGATGTAATGACTGAAAACTATATCAGCATCGCATGATTTCTTATTAAACTGATTTAAGGATTTAATGCTTTATATGTAATTACTCAAAATGAATTTTGAACGCTCTAGGCTGCACACTTCATCATAAAGTACTGATTCCATGACATTACCTCTAATAATAAAATTGAAAAAAAAAAAAATAATAAAAACATAAAAACCTTGATATGAAAATTTGACTACACTTTTAACACAACAGGTATAATAATTGAGCATGTGTGTATGAGTCTTTAAACAAAAATATTTAACACACACTGGGAGACAATACGATATCTTATAACATTCCCTCAAGAACAGCAAAAAAAAAATGTGATATCGGTAAACAAAAAAATCACATTACAATAAACAATAGCGACCTCTTCTATTGTTTGTTGGAATACCTGTCAGAAATATAGACGCTTTGTAATTTGTGAAACTTGTGAGTATTTCAAAATCCATTGATAAGGGTTTATAAAATGAATCAAACAGCATTGATGTGTCTAACAAATCTAATAATTCCTAACAAGATTGTGATTTTAGGTTCAACCAATATTTTGTAAGAAATACGGAAAATTTAATTTTTATTTTCTAGTGTTTTAGGAAAACATGTTGCTTGTTTCTTTTGCTGAGATTTTATTTCCTCTGCTAACTAATCATTTTTTGTTTGAAGTAGTTGTTGCACCATTATTGCACAATGAAATGGTGCTTTGTGCATCACGAATTTTAATAATGAAACAGCATTACTACACATTATTTTTGTAGTTTTTAACTCTTGTTTCTGCTAGGAAATGAAATATTAATCAAATCATGCTGGTATTGATGACTGCAGTCTGCTGTTGTTTAAGATTTATTTTGTATTTGTGTAAATTTTAATATTTAATATGTATTTTGCCAATTGATTGAATTTTGAATTTAATATCATTTTACATTAGAATTTACGCTTTAAAGTGTTTAATATTTTATAAGTTTATTGAATAAATTATTAAAACAAAAGCCAAAGTTCTGCCATCTGATAAAGTTTAATTTATATAATTGGCTTATTCAAAATTCTTTCTTTTTTTTTTTTGGTGAAAGCTACGCTTTTTCGAAAAATGTTTCAGTTATTTTCAATACCATAAATAACGAAATTTCTTTTAAGAATTCCGGGACGACTAGAAGTTTAACTGGTGCTATTAAATTTAATCAAGATCACACACTAAATGTCAAGAATTAATTAGAAGAAATATGTATAAACGGCTTTATTTCGGATTGCCTAATAACAATAATTTATGATGCATTTGGAAAGGAAAAGCTTTTGTTTAATAATAAACCCAAAACCAAACTCTTCAATGACTTCTTTTCTTCTGTTCTACACCTGTCTAAAGTGGACAGCTAATTTCGTCATGGGTTATTTCTTGTATTCTGTGGTTTAAAATGATAAGAATAATATTGTTCACTACTGACAACCATAACTAACTTAACTTTATGAGCCAAATAATTTTCATTCGTCAGTTGTGCCGCACGACTTGTAAGATACAATCTTTTCGATAGCAAACAGGTGATGCTTCACAAATGAATATTAAATACAATTAACATGTTTAAAATTTAATATCTTTTTTTATTATGCTAAGAAACACACTGCAGCCGGAGTTTAGAGATGCTTATCACTATAGTTTATTTATTAAATAACAGAAACATTTACATATTTTCCCTCATTTTTCTTACTTATGTAAATATGTGTACACACACATGTACATATGCATATGTATGTATGTATGTCTTTCTCCATCGTTTGACTATAAAATGCAAAATAAGAAATTTAGAATACAATAGAAATACAACTTCTTACATCATTATAACGAAGAAAATATGCAAAGAAATAATCAAACATTTGTAAAGTATTACAAATTTATTTCTTAATTTAAGGCAGGGAAAATAAATTAATTTTAATTAAAACAAGTAATATTAGTTTGTAAATATTTCCTTATTTGTATATACACGAATACTAATTGGCGGCTATGCACGCCACATTTTTGTGTAAAAGGTTTGACATGAGGTTCCTTTAAATTAAGGAGTTTTTAAAGTTCAAACTCTGAACAAACGCTACGGCTTCTTTTTGTGTTAAAAATAGCCAAATTCTTTTAATCGTCTGACAAATTTAAGTCCCTTCAAATCGTTAACTACTACTTGATCACTATTTTACAAAGGACAATAGTACAGTACATTTTAATATGCACTATTTGTTCACATATTCAATTTTTGTTTGTTTTTACAACAACGCCTTTTGTTTGTACGATTTCTCTCAACGATTCACTATTCTATACAGTTTGTGTTATAAATATATGTAGGTGTATTTTGATGGCAAATTATGAATATTTACGCAATTCACAAGCACCCTTTGAAATACACATTTGGATTAAGGCTTGTGAGGAGTGACATGTACGCTCTCCAATTTAAATATATGTGGCAGCTACAATACAAACATATATGAAAGCCCGTTCATCGCAAATTAATACAAAAATATATTTGTCTAGTTTTGTCGTTTTATGAATAGTTATGGTAAATAAAATAAACCAAAGAGGGAAAAAAATACAAATATTAAAGACACAAATAAAATACAATGTGGGAAGCAATTTCATTTTATGAATTTTAATCGGGCCTAAGTTCTGAGCTTTTCCTTCAATTAAGAAGGATTTTATCTGATAATTTATGTGGTGATTGATACTTTTAAAAAAAGATAAGAAAAGTAAATTTGAAGACTAAACTAGACTAGCTGGTACAACCTGGACTGTTTCATATCTGCTATGATACTATCAGCACGCTTTTGCTTCGAACTCCGGCTTCATCCAAACATGCACTGTTTGCTGCTTAGCGACAATCCATAATATCACAAAAATCCTCCTAATTGAAGAAAACTCAGAACTTAGGTCCGATTAAAATTCAAATAATTATAGATTAAAATAAGAAGTTCGAATAATTAAAATAAAATTAATTTAATTTTATGTTCTTTAAATATTTTGTCAATTCGTGTGCTTTATATGACCAATAAACGATAGGCTTAACAGCTTCAACGATGTGATAAAACTTTAAGAACGAGAGAGACCAA
>BGZK01004270.1:0-15083 GCA_005406025.1 Eumeta japonica | reverse complement strand
AGAAAATATTGAAAAACATGTAAGAAAGCTATATTCGGCTGGGCCGAATCTTAAATACCTTTCACAAACTAACGTATTTTCGGTACCAAAAATTGTTCAAGTTTACCAAAAGTCCAGTTCTTGAGAAATCGGTTTCCTTTATATCTCGGCTATAAATGAACCAATGTTAAAATTTTTTCTTAAAATAATCATATTTTACACTACTATGGTCCATTTTGAACCAATAAGTTTAATTTTTTGAGAAATGGGTCTTTGTTATATATCGGCTATGGACTGATGCCAAAAAAATTTTTTCTTTGCCTTCAGACATCTATTCTTGTCTATTTCAGGTATTTTTCAGTACCGAAAAGTGTTCAGGTTTACCAAAAAGTCCAATTTCTTTTGAAATCGGTTTTCGCTATATCCCAGTTATGCCGATGTCCAAAAAAATTTTTTTGCTTAAGAGTCTATTTTACTACCATAGACCCATTTCTGTATTAAAGTTCAGTTTCTTTAGAAATCGGTTTCGCTATATCTAGATATATGGACCGATGTCAAAAAATTTTTTGTTTTCAGATATCTATTTTTACGCCTACATGGTCATTTGGTGTTAGAACGTGTGTCAGTTCACCTAAAGCAATTTCTTGAGATATCGGTTTTCGATATATCTCGGCTATATATGGACCGATGTCCAAAAATTTTGTTTTACTTTAAATTAGGTGTTGTTTACTATTATATGTGTTTTTTGGCACAAAGCGTTTTGGCTTACTAAACCGCCCGACTTCTTGAAATCGGTTTTAGCTATATCCCGGTTATATATGGACCGATGACCGAAAAAAATTATTTTTGCTTCAAATATCTATTTTTTACGACTACATGCCTATTTTTGTGTAGGAAAGTGTTCAGGTTTACCAAAAAGTTCAATTTCTTGAGATATCGGTTTTCGCTATATCTCGGCTATATATGGACCGATGTCCAAAAATTTTTACTTAGAAGCAGCGGTAGTTCACTACCATATGTGTTTCTTAGCACAGAAAGGCGTTTTAGTTCATAAAACCCCCCGATTCCTTCAGAAATCGGTTTTCGCTATATCTCGGCTATATGTGGACCGATGTCGAAAAAAATTTTTTCGTCACTAATGACTAAGTCAAATCCGAATATTTACTTTAAATCAAAAAAAAAATTTTCAAAATTTCCATACAAAATGCAAATTTTTCCGAGGTACCTCGGTGTTTCGGATATATCTGCTATTCGTGAACCGATTTTGCTGAATTTAAATAGCGATTCCTCGTGGACAATATGCAACATATTAGTGAAAGAAGAAGTTTCTAAGTCAAATAGTTTCTCAGAAACTTGATTTCAACAACTCACAGACGGACAGACGGACATCGCTCAAATAACTTTTCTATTAACGCTGATCAAAAATATATATACTTTATAGGGTCGGAAATGAATATTGAAAAAATTACAAACGGAATCACAAACTTATATATACCCCTACACGTTATGTAAAGGGTATAAAAATGGCGTGCAAGAGTGTACGTGAGGCAAAAATACTCTGACGCACATCTCTAGTATTAATGGCTGCCTTTATTGACACACTTCTCATGTATTCTTAGTATCTATTTGAAAGCTAAAAATGCAAGTTTGTCAAATTGTATTTTGCAAGAAATTGTACTTTAATATCCATTTTAGCTGCTTCAAACTTGTAATCATATATGCAACATGCATATGTAGGTACGTATATACATATATTTGTCAGCATTTGATTGATATAGTTTTTTGCAGTTGTTTGTTAATTTGTACATACAAATCATGCCCCGTCGAACTATTTTGCTGTCATAAATGTCACTCAATGCTTTCTTTTTAAATTTAGTTTAAAATTTTTTAAAACCATTCAATTTTTATGAACAGCAGGATTGCCAGATTCTGTTTTGATTGGTAAAGAAACTATTTTAATTAGTCAGGTTATTAAGACACAATAATTGCAACTGTTGAAAATTTGTTTTCATATCATTATATTGCTGAGTAGTTACGCTCAGCTCAACATACAGTGCTTACTTACCATTTTCGCTTTTATTAATTAATTTTTTTTTTTTTTGCTGATTTTAGTACAGTTTTGACTCATTACTACAAGTTGAGTTGTTGAATTTTATATATGAGAGTGATGAAAGAAATTAGAATATTAATAAAACTAAAATGTATTTATTATATACAGTGCATATATGTGTGAGGTGGGTCGATTTGGAAATGAAAAAATTTGTCGATATTATGCCATAAAAATGTTGAAAAGAAAAAAGTTCCATGTTGACGTTGAAGATCATTTTTACAGATTATTTGGGAATATCTACCACGAATTCGTTGTTACCTTTTTATATATGTGTATATTGTTTTTTTGTAACAGCTGTTTACTTTTTGAAACAGCTGACACCTACTGAACTCAACTGTTACGCAACTGCTACCACTTGTGAACGCGACCATTATAGAGAAAAACAAAAATTTATTTCAATAAATTACAGAATGTTTTAAAAGAAATTTTTGATAATCAAACAAGATATTTATTTCGATATGACAGGAGTGAAATAAATTATAACAAATTAAAATATCGAAAAAATTTAATGTAAACCTCCAAGAAAAGTTTAAAACAATAATTACAATATTAATTTGTTAAATTTTTTTATATTGTTATTTCTTTGTTACCTTAAAATGAGAAAAAATTACAAACTAAGTTGTGCAGCTCTATTATTCATTAAATCTGTGGTAAATTGAAATAAATTAAATATTCTTTTTACCATTTGTGCTTGATAAATGGGTGACGATATGAATTTAATTGGTAATAATATTTTTTATGTTATCAATTAACATTGCCTAATGGACTTGAATGACTATTTCAAACAGTTTGTTTATTGTTAAAATCATTAAAATACTATTTAATATCCTGATCACAGAAGTCAAAGTTTCATGTATGAGTATTTTCACGGCAGCATACATACATTTGTACATATATAGAATAGAAAATATAGAAGATAAATAAAAGGAACTATTGAAGAGTAAGTAAATCTCCTTTTAAATGCTTTCATATTAAAAAATATTTATTTGAAATATGTATTGCTGTCTAAAACTGTTGGACAAGATAAGGATATATCGTAAGTGCCATAGAACAGAGGTAATATGAGATAGAAGGAGTACGGAAAATTCTAGCTTATTATTCATGTTTTCTCCTTTGCTGTTCTAAAGTAAACTAACTCCGTCATATTCAAATGAATTGGATAATTTAACAATAAATGCATTCTATTGTTGTACATAATACCATAAGTGACATTATTCTCTGCTAAAGTTTTTAAACTATTAAAAATAAATATTTATTTTTATAAAACAAATTGTGACTAAAAGGCAAATAAACCCAGTCAATTTCACTCCCCGTTGCTTATGGCTTGAGAACAGATGGCTTAAAGTCACAGCTGTTTGCTCTTGAAACGTCATAATGTCAGTAGATAATAAATTCAGCTGGAATTCGCCTAGTTTATATTTTCAAGGATACACGATAACATTTTTGCCCGCTCAAAGGATACATTATACAATAAAAAAAATTCTCGAGCAATTTTTATAAATAAGTTCGCCCCACTAACTGTAAATAAAGTGATTTTTAGGTAAACAACAAACTTTAATTTTTGAATTAAATTTTGAAATACGGCCTTCACCTTTAGCAATCGGTAAGTTTGGAAAACAGGCCTTAGTAATCGATATGCTTTCTATTAAATCGATTTTCGGACCATATTCGAAGGATTGAATTTTTTTAGTTTGACATATGTATGGAATAGCCCATATATAAACTTACAAGCCATTGAAATTTTCCCCATGCAAATACATAAAATATCCGCAGTTGTTAACTAAAATTAAATATCTGTAAAAAATATTTTCCGAATCGAAGAATTTGCAACAAAATGATACTAATTTGTACATATGTGTATGTGGATATATTCCAATAATTCGGCATTAAATAAATGCATATTTGAACTGCATCTTTTCTCTGAAATCATTCTTAATGCCGAAATTGAAAAAAGAAGCATAACAACCGTTTAATACAACCAATAAATAGCTTTAATTTTTTTTTATCGAAATCTTAAAATGTCAAAGTCATTTGAATTCGCCCCATTTCATTGATCAATCAGTCAACAAACACACAGATACACACACCATTAATCCGATTATCAATGTAAATTTCGTTTGTATGTTAAGCACCTAAATTAATAAATACAATATCAATTCCTTTGGCCATGAATGATGACATATTCCTGTATGTGCATCCGTTAGCGGTCAATTATTTTAGTAAATATTGAGCACATGTTTCAAAATTTTATTGCATGTTTTATATGCATATAATAAACTTTAAGTGCATATATTATATATAAAACCCTGTTCATACACAAAGTAATTGCTTAATATACGGTTTTTGCAAAGATAATTTTTATTGTCAAAAATGCAGACACATACATTTAATTGAGCTAATAACTAAAGGCATAAACCTTTAATTTATTAATATACCAAATGCTATATGGAATAGTAGATAAATTTACTGTATTAATAATAAAGATGTTGCATTTGAAGCTTTACTCCATTCAAATTCAATTCAAATTATGTATGTTAAATTGAGCTTAATTAAGGGCGTTAATACGATAGTCTCAATTGGTGTATGTGTAAACACGGTATAAGTCTCTGTCCTGATGATAACTTATTGCAATTTTAAAATCAATACTCCCCTTATTACTTCACTTGTTTACGGAGGGAAAGCTTAGTTTTGGTACACCCTGACTTCTTGCATTCTGGGTACAAAGGTGAAAATGGTTAGCTAATTCGCACCTCAAAGTCGAGTGGTTCGAAAGTTGCTCTCATAACCCGATTGCTGTTACAGATTATTGTTGGATGATCATAATCAAGTATCCTACTTTGTCTTGATAATGAAGCATGCAGTGTTACAAAGTTTTGTAATCATTTATGGGGTAATATTTTAGGTGCTGTTGCCTACACAACGCACTTTGTGGTTCTGTTCTTCGGAAATTAAACATGACAGTTGAAGCGGGTCAGATATTTACTTGTTATTTTGCGCTTCCTGGTCATGTTCACGTGCTGCTTGAATTATTGCAACGCAGAATGGGGATAGAAAGCTCAAGCTATTTGCAAAATTACGAGGAAAACATAATAGAAAACTGCAGCCTACGCTGCATGATGTATTACTAATTTTATGCAGGTTTGCCACATTGGCAGGTACTGAAACAAATCATGTTACATATGATCCCGTTAGCTCCAGCTAACTTATAAATAATTATCATTTTACTTTATACATTCTTAATAATAATCTTGAATTCCTTTTTATATTTAATTTATTTATTTTTTCGATATATGACAATACACAATCCATTTGACATATATGTATGTATATCAATTTACCATTCCAACAAATCTTTTGATAACTTTTTTATCCCTTTAAAGCTCTCAGTTATGCATATATACACCCATTCAAATAAAATTTAAGCATGAAACTTAACAAATCATATTTATCATTGATTGCCAAAATATAATTACAAAGAGATCTTTATGTAGGTTGTAGCTTAAATATGCATGATTTTCTCGTGGTTCCTTACTGAAGAAAGCAAAATAAAAAAGTATTAAACATGTAGATCACATTTTGAATATTCACATATTCCAAAAGCGCTCGACAACAATACCTTGTCATTAATCATCGCATGTGTCTGGAGTAATGAAAACGGCGCATTCTTGCTTGCAACAGAAACCAACGAAAAAAAGGAAACTTGTACAAATACAATAATTTTACGCCATAGTTGGTGAATATCCATTGCGCTTCGTATTTAAGTCATTGTTTAGATCATTTAGATCGGTCTACAACGATATCAGCTTATGTAAGGTAGTTGCCATAGAAAAAATTGAGAGCTTGCTTAAATTTTCTTACAATAAAATATTCCCAAAGGGAGAAATGCTAATAAAAAAGCGAATTTAATTAAAGGTAAAGGAAAGATAAGAGAAAGGGAGGTGAGCTCAGTACGCAGGACATTATATTTCAGTGCAGGTTTAATCACTAAAACAAGACCCACTTTTACATTTTTCAAAACAACTTGTCTCTCAATAACTGAAACTTCATTTCGAATTGAGCCTATTGCCCTAGACAGACGACATAGTTAATTTGCATTAAGAGCTCACTAATTTGAATTAAAATTTTATGGTGACAGACGACGATTTCTGCATTTGGTAAACTGCATTTATTCAACTGTGTGAACTTTTGTTTGCAAAGAAATGCTTATGTGGCGGTAATTAATTTTTGTGTTGCTTTTGAAATATTTACACCTCAGAATACATAATTTACATAAAATTAATATTTAAGAAAAACAAATAAAATAGTTAAATTTTTTTTCTCTGTGACTCCATTTTTCATTCATTCACAATAGTAAGCAAAATGTAAACAACTGACTGATTTCAACGGTGCTGCCATATTATGGAACTGAATTTATTATAAATGCAGTTTGATTTTGTGCATTTATAACTGAGTTAATTCACATTCGAATGTGGATAATGCACGAGTTAATGCAGAAAAAGGCCACTAATGCAGATTAACGCTGTCGTCTGTCCAGGGTATAACCAAAGTTCTCAATAACAGATATTTTTCATAAAAACTCGCGTTAGAAGAAGAGGAGATGTATAGTGTAGTAGTGTTGATGGAATAAAAACTTTTATTCACATATACATCATGTGCAAAATCTGTAATTCATTTCATTAAGCGATTATATTAAGTTTTAAGATTCCAACTAGATTTTCTTGGCTCAGCAGAGCACAACAAATGACACATGTCGATGGATGAATTGTAAAAGTTTTTAAGGTTGCAGTTTCTATATCTGCTCAGAATTTTGCGTGTAATAGAAACTAGATTTTGGAACTAAGCTATCGGGCTATTAGGTCCGGCTAACACGCCCATTGCGGGATATGACTTTTTCCCTTAAAAAAGGAAAAGGGCAATATAACACAACAATGTTTATAGGCCAATAGCTTTTAGTGTTATTACACTCATTATAAGATGTACAAAAATCTACACCTACATCTATATCTACAGCAGCGAAATTAGACCAAATATCGAAAGATATTAAAATCTAAAGATAAAGCCATCATATAGGATAGAGTGGGTAAAAGAGCGGTGTACTGACCTATGTCATCTAACATATGCCTGCTATGCATTTTGTAATCACAAGTTTCACAGATATATTTATAGAAATTTGATTACAAGCTTAAAGTTTACTTTCCTTCAGTGTATTTTCTTAAAGTATGTCCACTGTGTAAGATGTCAATCGAAAATAATAGAACCATAGTTGTGAGACTACAGGATATTGATACAGATAATGGTTCGATTTCTCTTCAAATGCCCTACATGATGTGTAGTAGTTCCTGGTGATCTGCCATTACCTCTATTACTCTACGAAATTTAGGTTGCTCTGTCATTACGACCCTCGTCTTTCTTTATTTGATTCATCCGCCGATTATATGCTTTCAACATTCTATAGAGCTGAATGAGCTTCATGTATCTAAACTTTTAGCTAAGATTTGTTAGCGGCGAACGATTTCATGCATGTTTTCATTAAATTTCCGCAGGGAAATATTATAGTAAATACTACAGCTCATTCCATTTAGCTAAACGAGCTTTATAAGTTCAGGATTTCAGCTGAAATTGAACATAATCAAAGGATTTCGTGCATATCTTTATTCGAATTTCTCTACAGGAATATTTCATGAAACTGAAAGAGCTTTGTACGCCCAGGGTTTTAGCTAAATTTTAACAATGTGAAAAGATTTCGCGCATGTTATTCCAGTTCTTACATATCAGTGTGCTGAAAATACTGCTCCTTGCCGAAATACAGTTCCAGCCTTCGATTGTAGGAATTATTTTTCCAAAATTTAGCAAAATTGTAAACCTTCCATCTATACAATTCTCGTAATTAAGGAAAAAGAGCTTATAGCTATCAAAAATAAAGTGCAGGTGTACGAAGGAAACATAACATACTCAGCACTATTCACAGAACTCGGTCCTGTAATTAAGATACAATTTCTTCATTAATTTTATTGTAGGATATCAAAAAAAATCTACTAGAAATCTTTAAAATATTATGTGCTAAAACTGCATCACGAGCTTAACATGCCAGCTTCTTTTCCAGTACCCTTAAGGTAGTCAAGAGTTTAAATGTTAGTAAAAAAAAAAACGAGCACAGATTTCATGTTTTAGCATGCTGAGGTTGAAGCTGCCGCTGACGCTTTTGCTGTAGGGATGCTGTTGAATGGTGATTTCAATGCTGTTCCGTTTTACTTATTTACTGTGCGAGGCCACATTCCATTGATGTCATATGAATGCGTGTATGAGTAGCTGGACGACCGTTTGTTTCTCTGTTGGCTGGTTTTTTATACCTGCATTGATATACACGGGTATCATACATACATACATACAACTATATTCGCGCTTTTGTTGGTCATGCAATAATATGAAACTTGGCCATTCAGCCAACCAACCTACTCCATGCCCTTAGCGGGTGTTACAATATATACATATTTTTACTTTATAACTTTGGTTTCCAGAGCACAACATATAGATACATACATATGCAGAGAAGTACATTTTCTTTGCTTGGTCTTCTTTGTTTTAATGAGTTTGCTTAAGTATGTGTGTTTGTAGTGATTTAAAAAAACCTGGCCTCAATCTTTTGGTATGCATTGCACTCAAAAAATTGTTTTCTTCTTTTCGTTGTTTTTTTTTTTTTTTGCTTTCATTTCGTAAAATTTTTGTGTTACGTTCTCACGGAATAAGTTCAGTTTCAGTTGCTGCTCGAGTACTTTTAATTCAAACAAGATTTTTCCCTGCAACATAACTACATTGATTTTATTTTATTTTTACTTTTAAAGCCGGTTAAATGTTTGGTTATGGGGCTTTCCATTTCGCCCATTTCTTTAAGCTCTGCATAAGGCTTTAGAAATGTGTTTTCTTGTGGCATGGCATCATCTTTTATGTAAATGTTTGTAAGCGCCAATGTGTATTGAAAGTTTTGTTTAGTTAATTTGGAGTATAATTTCATTATATTGTTTGTAAGTATGAGGTTATAAGTATCATTAGTGCTGTGCTGTTGCCTTGCTGCTTTGTGGACAATGCCCATGCGGACAACAATGTTGGCACTGAGGATGTTGGGAATAATGATAATGATAAAATTTATTTTGTTCTTTTTGTGAGTCTTTTTTTTTTTTGTGTGTAAGAAACTATTAACTTTGGACTGGTTTCATTGCATAAAGGTATGTTGGGGAGCGTTTACAAGTAAATAACTACTTAATTAGTTTTTGTTACCTTCTACACACTTTTTCAATTTCAGAAATGAACAGTGTTAAAAAGAAAGTGTCCTACACAACTATGCCTTAGCATTCTTTTGAATAGCAAACAAAATATTACTCAAATTCAATCTTTTCTTAGCATAAACTGAACTATTGTAGGACAATGTACACAGACTTGAGGTAATTAGATTTCATCCAGGATATACCGAAAATGTTGGCTGGTACCCAAAATTTTATATATAATGCAACAGAAGTCAGCTCTGATCTATGACGAACATGGATGCATGGAGCAGTGACAATTCTTTCAACGCAAGTGCTCCCAAATAATGTTCAAACAGTGCATAGAAACTAAATCAACTCATCATATGTGATCCAAGGCCATATGAAAAGTATCAGCTGTTCTATTGACTCCTCTTGTTCGACACAGAATTTACATGTGCTAGTGTGGGATCTCTGTTTTAAGTTGCAGCTGAAGTTTGTTTTAGGTGCCATACCCAGTGAGTTCAGTATTTGTATATCTTATTCTACATCCACAAGTTTTTTGAACCTTCAACAATTATTCTTCCATAATATATACTTTCATTTCATTCCACCATTAGAGAGTTTCAGGCAGACGCCAAAGAATGAAAGAAATTCCTTCAGTCAAACTTTTGAGGCGGATATTTGTCAAGTTCTATCCCCGTGCATGTTTTTTAAATTAAAAATGTTGATATCATCCGCCGTTTTTTTGTAGTGATTTATCAAATTTTTAACATTTTTGGTATTATGTTCATTAGGCAAGTTCAATTGGTTAACCAAAGACAATTAACAATATTGATTCCAATAGAAGTACCACAAGAATTACCTATATTGCTTCTATTGGAATCCAAAAGAAAAAATTATCCGAAACTCTTTTCGAATGCCAAAAACGGACTTACTAGTGCATCCATCACCATAAATGTTCAGTGCCTTTTCCCCTAATACAAGTTTTAAGCCACAATCATAACGCAAGAGAAATACGATAAGCATTATTACCAATTTACTAGGTAAAAGTAAGGCTGCAGATATAGCTGATTCTCGGTATTAGTATTTGTAAAGATTTTAGAAGTTAAATACAATCCACTAGATATGCGTTCTCTTCTTTCAAATTAGAACATCACGTAGCGTGAGGTACTAATACATCATTTAACTAAGAAAACAGAGCCTACTGGCAGTGCCGGTGGTAGGCAAACCACCCGATAGAATTTAATTTCGATTATCAAACATATCTAAAACTACACAAAAATATGACGATTTTTTCTTAACAATGTTGAAGCAACCCACGACATTCGGAACTGAGATATAGCTCTGAAAGCATGCTTACACTAGCGAAAATCAAGAATGGTAAGATTTCCATAAGCCAACACAAAATTGGGAACGTTTTATATTAACAGTGAGATATATGATGGGATGTAGGATCTCATTTTAGTAAAGACTCTTGTAGTAAAAAATTTGATATAAGATAAGCGGACTTATTTGTAACTGTATTCATACATTTTTTGTTACTCTGTTATTATAAACTTAGTAGAGGTTATATATTTTTCAACTACAGTAACTACCTTAGGTACACTTTATATTAAAATGGTCGTGTTCTCTCCACTTCTTTTTTTTTTTTTTGCTTTGTGAGATTTCATATGAATAATTAATTTGTTAACTTTGTTTTTTCCAACCAAATATAGTATAATTACTTATGGGAAAACTTATTTGAAGTTTACATAGTATTTGGGTATTTGAAATGTTTAAGTAAAATATTTTATTTCCCATGAAGGTAAAAGCGAAATGTTTAATGGCCAGAAAATCGGAAATATCAAAGAAAATTAAATTATGTGCGGAAAGAAAAATTAAAAAATGCAAACAAACCAACTATTGATTTTGTTTAAGATTAAAATTTAGATTTTCTAGTCCATTTTGTATTTTCCATTTGCACATTTCCTTGAAGTTCCAGCACTTGATTTTCTAATGACGAGTACCGAGCCAATTGAAAGCTATTCTCTCCTTGAAATTTTAAAAGCTAAATAATTTAAATTTACAGAGTTTATGATAGTCTTGAGCAATAAAATATTTGTTAAAAGCTGTATCTGGAGATAAATTTAAAAATGTATAACCCTAGACGCAAGACGGGTGCCTTCACAGAGCTCAGCTAATGTATTAATATAGTTATGTTAAGCTCTTGGTCCATGTGTTTTCAAACCCAATTCCAGACATACATATTTCTGCGCACGGAAGCTCTGCTAACGTACCTAAATTTTGTCTAAGGTCATAAATATTAAAATTTATCTTCAGTTTTAAGGTGTTTAAAGGAAGTAAACAATGTTTACAAATTTTCAAACAAATTTTCAAAGTTTTGTTTACAAGAGCTGTTACTTTGCAAAATAGTGACAGCCATAGGTAAAACCATTAATACAATACATACATTTATGCAACCCCAGTTTGTGAAAAAGTTTAAATTATGCTCTTAAATATTTTCAATTTATCATTAAATGTAGCAAGTGTAAACGCAAGCAAAATAGTGACAGCCCACAGGCGATACTATTAATAAACTACATATAATTTATGACATTTCAAAGCAGATCAATGCCAATAAACGCAAAATATAAACTAGTGTGTGCTTCATATCCTCAGATTTATTACCATTTTCTTTTGCGATTTTTCAATATTCAAAACTCCAGTTTTAAATCACTTATTTCCAAACGACTTGCGAGCACAACATACCATAAAGTTGATCACTTGGAGAATATTTATAAGTCAATCTGATTAACCCGTTTCTTAGCCGCACCTCTTCGTTTTGGTTGTTTAAAAGATATCTTTTTTTTTTATTTCAATAAAAACATATATCAAAGTATAAACTCCAGATAGACCCACATTATCTGCATATCTAAATAAACAGCCAGAAAAGAAAATAAAACAACTGGAACAAACAATATCTGCAGCAAAGCAAAAAAAACAAACAACAGCAAGAAATAAAGACTACTATTGAGATGCTTTAAACATTTTTTTATACTCAGCCATATAAAATAAACGATTTCAATGACACCATGATTAATATCAACAACAAACATAAATCCTTGCTCAAACGCCGAGAGGCAAAAAAAAAAGACGGACGGTTAAAATGCCAGAAAGAACAGTCATTGAAACAGGGGAACACAAACTGCAAAAATAATAACTAATGTGAACATCAAATGTGTAAAGACGCAAACGTGGTCGTAATCAAAATGTGCGACACTAACAAAATAAAAGAAGAATTTCACAATCACCACCAAACCTTAAACGAACGAGCAAGTGACCGGACCGACCGACCGACCGACCGACTGATTCAAAACAAACAGCCAAGAAACAGCTAAAGAGAAAGAACAGAAAACGACAAATTCGTTAAAAGTATATGGATGGTGCATCAAGGAGCAAAGGCCGTGCTAAGCGACATGCAAAGCTAATAAAATAAACAAGAAACACGCAGGTAACCAACCAACCAACAAACGACATGCACGCACACATACATACACACAAACATGCACTGCTTTGCTTTGCTGTAAAAGAGAGTGAGCGCTCTGGCTGCACAGGTAGTTAAAATGCAAGCTGAGGCGCATAGCGATACATTTAATATTATGAGTTTGGTATAGTGGCAATGAATAAGTGCATATACATACATATGTACATACATATATACTTCTTATACGAGTTCATATTCAGCAATGCTGGTCTATGGGAAGAAGAGGAAACATGAATAAAAGTGGCAGTTAAAGAAGTTAGTGAAATGTTAAAACAAACCCTTAGAACAGGTAAGTTGTAAATCAACATTTTTCTTTTTTTCAAATATATATGAATGTACATCCATGTATGTATGTAAGTGTGTATGTAAGTGTGTGTGTGTGTGTATAAGTGGGATACGATGCATTCTTAAGATTTAAATAAAACTCATTTCCATATGATCATTTTAAGCCTTTGCAGCAAATGAACAATACGATAAAGCAATCGAATCCTCTTTAAATCAAACAAAAGGAGGACTTAAATTCTGCAAAGAAAAGTGGTTTAATAAAACAACTTCCCTCCCACATTACTGCTCATATTAGATCATTTCAATGGGTGTTATCTTAAGGCTTGCGAGATGAACTGATTTAAAAAATACGTTTTGAAATCTTTATTTAAACTTGAGCATCATGTATCATCATGAAAGGTAAGTGGATCACTTTATTTTAACTTTTCTTGTTCAAAAAGCAATTCGAGAAATAGGATATATTGCCAGAAAAGGGTTATTATAATTCAATTAAGTAAAGCAGAAACTATAATACGAGCAGGGAAGGAAATACACAATTGTGTGAAAAGTTTCTTTTCAATAAAAATGGGTTTTATGTACAGAGGTGAATTTGATTTACGTCAGCATCTGTCATTACGGCCCAATTTGACGATGGACCAAATCCACTTAGTAAAGCACGCCACACCGCCATGCCAATGACAGATTGCAATTTTCTACTTACAAAGGTAATGGATCATAAATAGTCTCCTTGCTTAGGAGTTTCGAGGTAGCTCTTTTTCTGAACTCGAGCGCTCCAGAGGCGTAGAACTACCGACAAATGTTTCGAATCCGACAAGTGAACCAACAGGTTCACCAGGTCTACAAAATCACTACACCACATGCCACCACGTTGCAGCCGAATAGGAACCTTAGCCATGGTTGATACCTAATGGTATCAATTTAACCCTCGAATAGGGCTCGAAGAGCAATCCTACGGCATTGCTCATAGGCATTTTCTCCTCTGAAGATTCGGCCGCCATTGCCAACCGAGGCTCTCCTAAGCCTCTTTACCCCGAAAGCAGAACGTCAAGGTGTAGGAATCACCAAGACAAAACCTGCACCCAGGAATGCCCAACATTACAATAAAAAGTTACCATTGTATTACTAAAACTAAGCATAGTATTATAGAGTCGTAGTTTGGACAGCAATGTTAGAACGATCTATGTATATAATTCAGAAATTAAATATGATTTCAAATAAATGTGGCCTCTTAAAACTCTCCATTTTGTCATACTGCCTTCAAAACATGTCAGTCGATACTTCAGCGTAAATTGTTGTGCATGCTATACGTCCAGGGTCGCCAGACCGGATTGATTTGGCTTGTTATACAAGCTGATTCCAGGTATGTCAAGAATCACGAAAAAATGTGGCTTGTTAAGCCAAAATGGAATCTTGAAAATATTTTATTATGCAACATTCTTGTAGAAACACTTTTTACTAAAATGTAACAAATTTGGTTAATCTAAAACTATGGAAAAGTTTTTCTGAGCCTTTGCAGCTCTTAATTTTTTCATCAATATCATTATTTTAACATTGTTTACTGATAAATTGACAATCTTCAAATTTTAAATGGGTTTTCTTCCCAAGAAACAATAAATCAAATTTGTTTTAATATAAGACAAATTCTGGATCTCGTTGAAACCACATGTGATTCAAGTCCAGGTCTTCCCTATTGGCGCTCGTTATTCGCAGTAAAGTCTCTGCCTTCTTTTGTTTTTTGCAAAAGTGCACAATAAAATAACAAGTTGAAAAGCATGAAAACAAGCTAGTTTTAATATTTTTTCGAAGTCGATTGTGTTTATACGTTCTTCATGTTAATTTAACCTGTTTTAATAATACTCTTAACATAACATTATTTGCTATCAATACATTTTCAAGTTTTAATTGATTTAATGTGGTATTATTGAATCAAAACGAAATTTGTGTT